>JAPYZJ010000168.1:0-62663 GCA_030522765.1 Ophioninae sp. B BG-2022a
CAAAAACAATCCTTGAATCGTGTTGTATATCCTGTCAAAATTTCAGCTGAATCGGTGCAGAACATTTTGAGTTTTTGAAGCGTACACAAACCAACATAATATTTTTATATATATAGATATACATTTTATTTTCTTCCCTGATAAATTCGTTGTTTCCATTTATCTTGACAGGTTGAAAGAATGCCAAACGCGTTTATCTTATTACCAGCAAACCCCGCCCGTTTCGATGGCCGTAAATTTACATAAATTCAATGTTTTTTTATAATTCTTCATGTGAGAATGATGATTTTATTTTCAAATCTTAACTACAATAAACGTAATAAAACAATAAGTTAAGAACAATAACTCTGGGAATTAAACCATCGCAATTCACATTAGTTTTGTTCATCGATTTCAGTTTCCTTCTCGTTTTTCTCTAGCGAGCGAAGATCGCCCGCAGATAGAAGATAGATAGATTAATCTATCACTAGTAGATAATCACTATTAATCATCAAATAATCATAATAATTACTATTAATCATTAATTCAATTAATTAAATTTAATCATAATTAATCACTATTAATCACTTTTCATCATAATTAACCACTATTATTCACTATTAATCATAATTAATCATAATTAATCACTATTAATCACTATTCATCATAATTAATCATAATTAATCACTATTAATCACTATTAATCATAATTAATAACTATTAATCATAACAATTACTCTCAATCACGATCAATCTTAAGGTATAAATATAACTTAAAATCTTAGAATTTTCAAGAATTTTAGCGATTTTTCAATATCCATCCAGTAATACCGTAATTGCAATATCCATATTTCAAAAAAATCGCACTTACCGATTTTGGGCGGTTAAAAAATTGTCAGCGCGACGAAGTGCGAATCAATCGTAGAACGATTATGGGGACGCTCGAAAAACGTCTTTGGCAAGGTGCCTCGAAGAAAAGAAATAAAAATGTTCAATTTCCGAAAGGATTCGTTACATTTGATCAAAAGCTAGATGCTCTCATATTTGTCTAACATTCCGAAAAATATATTTTTAAAATCTTGTTCAATGATTCATCGTTGCCTCAGTTGACCATAATGGAGGGGTGAACGTTTCTGTTTACAGCAATCGATTGAGCAGTGGCGTCTCGTATTTATTATTGCCGCAATTAATTTGGGCCTTAGTGGGGTCGTGTACACTTTTTGGGGTACGTCGGACGAACAACCATGGAACTTGAGTGTAGATCTCGCTGAAGCGACGTCCGAAGAGAAGCAGAAACTAAAAACGACGTCATCAATGGACAACAAACACGACGAGCCAAAAGCAAATGTCGATAACGGAGAAAAGAAATATTAAAAGTTGTAAATATCGATAAAAAATAACCAAGTGTTTGGAACTTGTATGTTTATCGATTTTAAAATTATAATCGATTATCGATTTCAAAATCTATTCTGTAAGGTTGATACTTTTTTGGCTAATTACAAATTTTTATGTAAATTAACTCAAGTGAACAGCTTTTACAAAAATAGCATCCCGATATAACTTTTATTGTAGTGCTAAAAAAAAAAGAATGAGATAGGTTCTTGTTCCTTTTTCACTTCTTTATCTCGCTCGAGTTTTTTTTTTTACTTTAATCATCAGTGATTTATGGCGCGAGCATTAAGCGTAGCGTAGATTTTTCCCGTGTGTGTCGTCATAATACTGTAAATGTATTTGTCAAATAAATATCAAAAGATTCCAGAAATAACCATTTTTGTTTATGAAAATTCGAAAGGTATTTCAAATTCATGACCAGGAAGTGAAATATAACATAACCTGTACAACATAATTAACAATGTTATGCACCAAATCATCGTTAATAATTATGCTATTAAAAAATCCATTACTCTATTTAATTATTCTTATTCCAACAATATTAACTCTAGAATGGTGACCTTATTTTTGTTTACCTAATATGGTAACCTGGGATGATAAACTACCCCAATTTTGAAAAATTCGTATCTCCGGTTAAATTTCACTTATGGCCGCTCAGTTGGTGTCACACTTGTCCTTAAGGCCAGAAATCCCTTTAGAAGCGTAAAAAATAGGTATTTTCTTCGATAATTTTTTTAAAGGGGATAAAATTATCTAATCATTCTCAAATTTTAACATAATTTTATTGAAGTATTCAAGTTTGGAAATATTTTTTTTTGTTACGATGCTACACAGAATAGCGTCGTTATTAAGGGTCTTCGAATAGTCTTCGATAACTTTTGGACCTACAACACGAGCAGTTTTGTAGGTTTTCTTTGGTCAGTATATTCTTTGAGTATTATACTTTCGAAATATGTAAAAAAACGATTTTTTGAAAATTCTAAAGGGATTTCTGGCCTTAAAGGAATACAATCAAGGATAGGATGTATGCATAGATAACGGATTGGCAATGAAAGCGCTACTGGCGCCGAGTGTGAAAACATCGCGTCGACAATGTTACGTTTTTTCTACTGGATCACTGACGACTAATTTCTTATCAGTGGCGAAGCCTCCCCCAACAATAGCAGTACCAAAATCATTCAGAGTTACCAGAGTCATCGCAGCGGGACAACCGTAACATCCCTTCGCGTCCATTATTCGAAACTCCCCGGAATGTAAAATGTCGTTCAGAGAGATCGTGCAGTGACATCAATATTAAATGGAAACGTAAAAATTTGGAATTTTTTTATGAAATGGCGTATATTGGGCTGTAGAATAAAAAAAAAATATTAAGTTATCAATCGATCTGATTTTTGACGAAGTCAATATCAATTAAGAATCAGTTAGAAGAATAATACACGGTGTTCTGAAATAATTCATCGGTGCGCCTATCAGTGTTATTATTTTCAATCAATCGAGCCGATTATTCGAGGAATTTATCAACGAGAAGCAACGTTCGATGGCGAAAGGTGACTATTGATTTTCAAATTCGAATTTTTGGCTAAATCATGCAGTTAACAAAATATCATAAACTATTTGTAATTCGTACTTATAAAAATCTGTAGAACCGATGTATACGCATTTATTTATAACAATTGGCAACGTCATTTTGCAATATAAACAATCCAATTTTTTCATCGTTGCAAATTGCACACCATAGTCACACGGTAGACCAAATTGATCATCACATACGGCTGCATCATTGATCATTCATATCCAGGGACTTTCCGAAAATTAAGTTATAAACAAATTAAGTTATAAACGAATCGATGGAAGTTACGAGAAACAATATTGTACTCGTAATCCAGTCGACTAAACTTCAAAATGATAAAATTCAAAATGATCGCCATTTATACAATGTGCATTATCAAGGTTTCGAATTTCCTTGAAAATCGTAATGTCAGACTACTATTCTACGTATATTTCGAAACCATATTGAAGATATGAAGATATTATAGTATTAATAAAAAAACGTTGGCTTTCATTTTGTTTCCTCAGTATTGTAAAAACGTTAAATCGTAACAATCGAAGTCTTCAAAAGTCAGTCGTTTCAGCTACACTTCGGTATCGTGCTAGGGTCAATCAGGCGAGATTGAATTTTTTAAAAACCGAATAAAAATTCGTGTGAAATATTGTTTTAAGCAGCCTTTCTGGGAACCGATTACAAATGGAAAATTCTGTGCGTCAATTTTTGTACTATTATTCAAAAAAAGATGTCCATGGTCGTTTGAATGTTTTAGATGGTCCAAGCACACATTTGGACCATCTTAAACTGGTCCAAATGTGTACTGGTAAAACTTAAAAAAAAAATCATATCGTTTGACATTCGATATGATTTTTTTGATTATCTACAAACCTCTTTAATACAATGTTGTGCTGCACTAAACATAAAAAAAAATGAGTTTGGTTGGGTTAGTATAACAAATATTTTCCTGGAAGGAGGTACTCACTTAATACGCCAGAATTGAAAAAAATGACTAAATAATTTAACCCTAGCGAGAGTGTGGCAAGGCATACCCACCATGTTGTCGTTAAGTGTCGTTGAAAATTCATCGAACGTTTCCAGTAATGTAAAATATAAAAATTTTAAATTACTGGAATTTAAATTTAAATAAATTAAATTTTAAATTTTATTTAAAATTAAATTTTAAATAAAATATTTAAATATAAATATAAATATTAAATATTTTTTATATAATTTTACATTACTGGAATTTAAATTTTAAAATATAAAGTTTTACAGCCAATATGGTAAAAGGATTTGTCAAACCCAGCCACATACTTCTTGTTACATTTTTTCACCACACTCCCGCCAATGAAGATATATTGTTATCTCTATTAGAGGGTTGTAGTGAAAACAAGTTTCTGAAAAAAATGAAATAAGATGTTTACCTTCCAGCTTTAGTTTTTTTTTCACATTTTCGGGATAGCGAAACGATTCCTCATTCGTATAACCATATTTATGGCATTGAGACGCTATTTGTTTTATTGATATGCAGATAACACGATAGTCACATCGGCGCAGTCTTTTCAAAAAATCGCGTATGCTTCCGTGAAGAAAGACGATGAATATGAAAAAAAAAAAACAATCGTGATTTAGCGCCACAATTTCTGTGCGCAAAGTATCACAGGACGATAAGACACTCTTGACATTTTTATCAATGTTCAATTATTGAAACAGCGAAGATTGAACGAAGAGAAGAAAAAAATACGTTAAACGAAGTATCCGAACGCGATCTATTTCGCTGAACATACGCCGATGGAAAAGGTTACCTTCCCGTGGAGACGCACTTTTCATTTTACGTTTCGATGGATTTATAGGACTCCGGTGTTACCGTCTTCCTTCAAATTCCATAATATGTCACGACGACGTTTCTCTCCATCTAGACACGTGGCTTCCGCACTATTTAATCTCGACTACGAAACACTGGAAACAAACCTGAATATTTGCTTTACACAAACGGAATTTTGTATCAACGAGGCTAAGCAATAAAGGAGAAAAATTCAAATTTGTATACAAACGAAATTGCTTTTTTGAAAATTTCGGTGAATTCCAAAGTACACGTGATTACGGAAAAATACATTCTTTCAATTTCCAATTAAAAAATTTATACAAATGTTCCATGTATGATCGCTTGAAAAAACTCCATTTAAAAAAAATCAATTTGCAATTGGCCGATGGTTTTTTTTACTTAAATCTATACACGGATCAGTTAGCTCGCTTATTCAACTTCAATTTGGTTTTTATAAGTCTCTTTACACCTTCGAATGACAAATGATCGTTTCGTTTTTTATCATTGATATCTCAGCAACCAATGATCGCACAGTGAGTTGAAGAGCAGCTTTAAAAATTACAATATTTCCTACGACACTCTTTCATTGATTTTTACGAAATAAAATTTCACCTCACACTGATTCGAAAGAAACAAAAAAAATGACTTTTTATCATTTTCCAGTAAATCTAGCACTGCTTTACAAATATTGATGAAAAGACCTAAGCCTTTCGTCATCATTTATCCCTAAAAAACTCTGCAATTTTTTTCATTGAGCTATCGGACCGTTTTCAGGGCAGATTGATCAAAGTTTTACAAAACAATGATAGAGTCAAAAATACATTGCTACCAAACATCGTGTAGTCATCATGAACACGAAAAGACCCATTTTTTCGACTTTTCCACAATTTTTTAATTCCTAAATTTAAGACAACAAATTGCGAAAAATACTTTTTTCCATCTCGATAAAACCATTTTTTCCACCCAGATATATCACTTTAAAAAATCATTTAAAACATGCGAGAAACTTTCTGTTATTTTAATTTTTGAAATTAAGATTTCATTAATTCTGTCGATTCCGTCACGTGGTGGCCACTTTATACCTGAAAACAACTTTCTCCTGCCCATTACAGTGGTCAACGATATTCTCGCTTTTCTCTTCAGAAAATGGCGATCGTTAAAAATTGTTCGTCGAAAAAAAACCACGACTTCCGTAAAACCAATTTAATTGATTAATTAATTAATTTTTACCGTATATGCATTTTCCTTCATAACCAGGGAAGGATTTGATCAGCTGTCGGACTGTACTCTGGTACATGGTCTTCTCAGGATGTGCGATAAACTACATGTTCAAAATAAATCTGAATCTCGTAATAGTGGCGACGGTAATACCAAAGAAAACGAGAGCCTCGGTTGCGCAATGCGCTATTCAGAACAACTCGACGATCGCGTCAAATTACACGCTCATACCGAACAACGTTTCGTCAACGGCTTTACCCGGGGAAGAAGAGGTTAATCGACACTGTGCACGATTTTGCGAGAATTTTCAACCCGCGAATTTTGTTTAAATAAAATTATTTTTACAGTATGAAGATCGGTTCGATTGGTCCGAGTACGAGCAGGGCTTGATACTCGGTGCTTTTTACTGGCTATATTGGGCCTCGCAAGTCCCTGGCGGTGTTTTAGGCCATCGCTATGGGGCCAAAAGAATTTTTGGTTGGGGTAACTTTGCGGCATCTACCATATGTCTGAGCCTACCGTTCGTTATGAAATTCAGCTTTGTTGCGTTGGTTCTTCTTCGATGTACCCAGGGTTTGATCATGGTAATAATCAATCAATTAAATAATATTTAATACCATGTGATGTTTGAATAGTAATATTGACATTATTCAATGTTTGTTTAATATTTCAATAATATTTTTAAAAAGAGAATATTTATATAATTAAAGGAATGGTTATGGTGAGAAAACAGATTTTGAAAATTTGTGAGATTATGTCGATCTTCTACACGTTCTTAAATGGTTATTAAATTGGGCATTTTTTACCCAGCGTGGAATTTTATCACATACTGATTGAAATTAACGGAATTTAATAATAATAATTAATATTATTATTCATTATATAATATATATAGTATTTAATAATTACATAATTATATATAATATAATTATATTGATATAATTATTAATTTAACTGAATTTAACGATAATAATAATAAGTTCAAGAAGATTATACCGTAGCATCGAAAGGTCTATTTATTTATTTGTGACAGGGAGTTATGTACCCGTCCATGCACGGTTTACCAGCCAAGTGGGTACCACCAACCGAAAGAAGCAAATTTGTCACAGCTTACTTGGGTAAGGGGAACAGAGACATTTTGCTGAGTCCTGTTGAACATTAATTACAATACTATTTACAAATTTTGTATTCTATATTTTTTGAACGATTTTATCTTTTCCGTTAATAGTATTACTATTTTTAGGAGGATCGATGGGAACCGCGATAACGTATCCCCTGTGCGCAACGATTATACATTTCTTCAATTGGGAAATGGCGTTTTACGTTTCCTCGTTCCTGGGAATAATCTGGTAAATGAACGATCCGCATTCGATTTCGAGTTTTGTTTTTCTTTAAGAGTTGGCTGTCAAGGTTAGCTCAAGACTTACGTCGTTACGTTTCCAACCAATTTTTCGTTTGTTTATTTCTTGTGTGAACACTGAACATTAAAGAAATATCATTTTCTAGGTGCTCACTATGGTATTATCTTGTTTACGATTCCCCCCACGAACATCCAAGAATATCGGTGGAGGAGCTCGAATACATTGCCAAAAATACACCTCCACCAATAGCCGAGGGAAGAAAGCATCCAGTACCCTGGTGTTCGATATTCACTTCTATGCCTCTTTGGATCACGATAATCGCTCATTGGGGAGCCACCTGGGGCTTTTATACCCTTCTGGCTCAGACACCCTCGTACTTCAACTACATACATGGCTGGAGCATCAATATGGTAATTTTTTATTCCACACTAAATGAACATTCGAAGAATATCGCTCAACGGAAAGCCGTAAAGGTCAAAGTAAATCCAACAAAATCCATTAACCGAAAATCATGAAAAACAAAAAATGAGCGAAGAACAAAAGAGGAAGAAATGGTGATGAAACAAGAATGACAAAGAAAAAAGAGTAATAGCTCTCCACGATCCTTATGGCCGTCACACCGTACTCTGGGCGAGATGGTCAAATATTGGGTGTAGTAAAAAGAAATCCATGATTTTTCCAATAGATGACTTTAGTCATCTGTTTCTTGCATCGTATTAAAGATTCGCACTAAAGAAACTTTTGTGACAGTTTTGTGATTGGTTGTCTCAGTTTGTGATTGGTTAAGTCCAGAAAATAATGGATTTCTTTTTACTACACCTCATATAAATATATATATTTAAAAAATTTCTAATAATACATGTGACTACATGTGTTAACTT
Source organism: Ophioninae sp. B BG-2022a (assembly GCA_030522765.1). NCBI lineage: Eukaryota > Metazoa > Arthropoda > Insecta > Hymenoptera > Ichneumonidae > Ophioninae sp. B BG-2022a. The sequence continues at coordinate 8,203 of JAPYZJ010000168.1, forward strand.
TCAGAGTAATTATTATTGAGGTTCGATAACAGGTATAATTAAAATTCCGTTTGCGATTGAAATGTATTGAAATTTGTTGTTTTATTAATCATAAAATCTCGACAATGGGTCCTTAAAGCTATAAGGGCCGACTTCTCCCGACTTATCCTAAAGAAAACTCGCAATGACTAGGAACTCCGGAGATACACAACTAATTGACTACAAATATGCACGATTTATCTGTCCCAATAGACGGGCGTTCTTTCCGGCGCACCACACTTAGCACTCATTGGATTTGCCTATTGTATGGCAATGGCCGGTGATCATTTATTGAAAACCGAGAAAATGTCACGAACGGCGGTGCGAAAGATAGCGACCATCTTCTTGACGGGTGGACAGGCTCTGATGTTGATTGGCCTTAGCTTCAGCGGATGTAAGCCTATTCTAGCAGTCGTCTTCATGATTTTGGGTACGGCGATGAACGGAGCCATGTCGACAAGTACAGTTGCAAATCTCGTCGATCTAAGCCCTAATTACGCGGGTGTTCTTTTGGGCATAACTGGCCTAGTCACTAATGCCGCTGGATTCTTGTCGCCGATGATCGTTGGATTGCTCACCAATAACAACGTAAGCATATTTTTATTTCATCTGCTGGTCACTTATCTTTATGGTAATTTCACGCAGTTTCCAAATTCAAGTGTTATATAAATAACATATAAACCTCGACAACACGATTAATTATGTGCTCAATTTTGGCTGAAACTCCTACCCCAATAAACCTGATTATGATCATCACTATTTTTACGAAATCAATGAAAGCAAAGAATTTCGAAAAGATACCAAATAACAAACAGGTTTAACCAGATTGGTCCACGTATAAGATACCGTAAGGTGGGGCTACTTGAACACCCCAGGGGTACATGAACCCTTCATTAACCCTGGAGTGGTCGCGTGGACTACATATATAATCCACTTATACAAAATCGATAATGTTCAACAATCGATTTGCGTTAACTTGTGTCGCCTCCAGGTAACGCAGAGGTTGTGATTCAATTGTGATTATTATTTTTAATTAAGAAAACTGTACTGATTATATTTTCATTTAATTAATAAATAGTTTATGAATAAATCTTTTGTTTTTTTAATTTCTATATGGATTACGTATATAGCCCACGTGACCACTAATGAAATTTTTAGGGGCGCGACCACCGCAGGGTTAATGTAGAAACTGTAACATAGAAGTCCCGTAAGCTTAGATTTTGTGTCTGCATCTTGTTGCTTTATGTAGTTAGGGTTCAGAAATGGTGTGCCCGTATTAAAAAAAAAACTCCAGGGTCAAAACAAATAAATTGTTTACAATAAACAGTTTATTTTATATAATAGTGGTATATTAAATAGTTTAACAGATTTGGTTACATTATTTATCGTGTTTTGCAATTTTCATTCGGTAAAATAGATACGTATACTGTAAAATAGACATTAGTAAACTTTCAGGTACATTTTAAGGGGAAATCTGACCCCCTAACATGCAAAGTAAGCGATTTTCTCCACAAAAGCAATATAGTGTCCAAGTAGCACCAACAACTTGAACGCTACTTTTGTATATTTTTAACCTTGCGGGTATCGAATATTTTCAATAATTAATGGTCGCTATACAGGGTGACCGGAAATTCGACCTATTCCTTGAAAGGGGTTATAGTAGGGGTCATTTGCAACAAAAAATGTCCCATCAACGGGGGGTCGAAAATTGGCATTTTAATTTTCGGATCATGTAAAATTTGGATGGAAAATTTGTTTTCAAATAACCGCTAACTCTTGGTCTCTCAGAAAAGTATCCAATCGTTGTTCATAATAGCGTATTTTTGTCATAATTTTTATTTTAAGCAGAAAGTTAGGAAATTCTTCAGAAAACATAAAAACATCAATATCTCAATAACCATCAATTTTTGACTTTGAATTTGTTCTCTTTGAATTCCAAAAAATGTGAAAAAAGATGTCCAAGTAGCCCCATTTTACGGTACGATTACATGTTATCCATTTTTACAAAATTACACTTATCCAGCAACGTATCAGGAAGCCATAAAAGTATCATTTGCTTCTTTGTTTCAGCAAACTACGGAACAATGGCGATGGGTTTTCCTAATTGCAGCCGCTAACCTCATGGTTGGATGTATCGTCTACATTTTGTGTGGAACCTCGAAGGAACAGCCGTGGAATCATCAACCCTTGAAAGACACGGAACTCGGCGAAGAGTTGGAAAAATTGAAGCCTCGTGCAGAAACTATCGGATGTGAAAAAGACGAGACCACAAAGAAAAAATCACCCAATAATGATGTTATAAAGGAATAAAATAGCGAAAAGACGTAACGCACAATTGTATACATCAGCATGCATCGTGTACAATCGACAGAATACGTGGCTAAATACGAATCTGTAAAAAAAAAACGGAAGGAACTAAAAGTGGCAGTAGAAACGTATATTCAGAAAATTTCTTTGAAGTTGAACAACGATAAATTCAATTCTGGGACCACTCGTACTTAATCAATGTCGCAATAGTATTATTATAAGTTTTAACGACTTTTTACATCCTATAGGAACGAACTGCGTAATCTTAAAGTTAACTTTAATTATTTTGTTGTATAAAGCCATAAAGTCAATTATACAATTATGATTAGACGGAAAAAGAAATGCCAATTATAAAACAAACGCAACGTCGAACTATAGCACTACACGCTGTGGGCCACCTCGAAATTTCAAAAGCCAAGTTCTTCCAAACCATTGAACCGATTGGGATGAAATTTTTTTTGTATACTTAGGAGGCTCGCTCAAAGAAGAACATGCTCGGCATTTTCCGAAATTTTGAAAAAAAATTGTGCAGTTTGTGGTTATCATGGGAGAAATTGCGAGCTACACTCCATTGTATTGCACTTTCACAAATTTGCCAAGCATAAGATTCTGAAGCGGTAAAGAGTACACATTTTGAGCTTTGTTTCATCGATTTTTATGAAGAAATGGCAGAGAAATTGGCTTTTGAAAATGTTCACTTAAATGTGACAAAAGTGTACCACCAGAGCGTAAAATCTTATCGACCGTCAAGAAAGTTCAGTTCAGCGATTTTCTCACAGGCGGCGCAGTGAGAGTTCTCAAGTATCAATATATTTTTTAACAGGTCGGATGTAACAGCTGTAATCTCGAATGTTTCGTTTATTTGATGATTTATTATCGTCTCATGGTTTATGACATTCGTTGGTAAGGTGTTGTGTTTTGTGGTAGCCTGCTAAAGCCATAAAAAAATGATATCGAGGCTTCGAGGCCGAATCGCGAGCGTGACGCCATCCGTCGGTAGTGACTCGCAGCTCAAAACTGCACAATTGTCACTACCGACGTATCGAGAGGCCGCGTCGAAAGTTTCCAGCGTGTTCGTCATTCCCTTAAAACCTTAGTACGACCCAAACGTCGCAGTTATTCCACTGCATCTCCATCCTGTGTAGATATATATTTTATAAGAATGATTCATAATTATTGAAAGCGATCAAGAGATTCCTAACCTTTCGCAGCGTGGGTGACGGACATCTATTTATCGTTCGATGTAACCTTACCCGAAGCGAAACTTCAATACAGCCCCAAGTCGATGCTTCGAGTGGAGTCGGTAGACCAGACCTGGCGCGAGCTACTGCCACCTACCGCTCAACAACAATAGCGCGCAACTCCCAAGAACTTTGACTTCGGAAAATTCGGAGATAAGCGTCTTTCCTGCATTTAAATTCCACAAATATGGGGCAATCTTTTCTCGAATTCATAAACAATTAGGGACTGATCGTAAATACCCACGGGTTTCCTGACATATGCGATGGAATTCAATGTTCAAAGTGCCAAAATGTGTGTGTGTGTGTGTGTCGATATGACTACGATGCTCTTGGCCCCTCTGAGTCATGACATTAGTCAAATGTTTTATTTTCAATAATTTCCATCACGTCTTGCGCCTGGTAATTACGTCTAGGTTTTTTCATTGATTCAAAAAATTTTATGAGAACACAGCCGTTCGACTATTAATTAAACATTGTCTTATAAAATTCGGTGAAATTCTGAAGAGCAGTTTCGAGAATCCGCGGGTATCTACTATCCCGGCTCGGTCGGTATAGTAGATACCGGATATAAGGTTACCTCTCCAGGTAAAAGTAGAACGCGACAAATCAACAAAATATTTAGTTTACAAATGATGTAATAAAATGATGTAATGAAAAGCTATTGACTTGCGACGGCTCGTCCATTGTTTCAAAACCGGCTTCAACTGTCCGCTTTTGGTTTAACCCTCGAAAGTTCATGATCACATCGGAATCATGATTCCGAAATTATGAGAACAAAACTTTCGGAATGTGAACAATGTCGGAAAAGTGGAAAACAGAAAATGTGCAAAATGGATCGAGCAGTATCGAAAACAAGAATGAGAAACACGCCGATCAAACGCCCCGTAACAAAAATAGTCGATTCATGACAACGAGTGACAATTTTGAAAAAACGGGTCCTGTAAACGCAAGAGATGTTTTATCATCCGCAGAAAATTTATTCGGTAACGATATTCGATACGAAACGTTATTTTTCTGCTCGAGCAATAAAAATAAAGAATTATGGCTTCTCGTTGATTCAGAACTAGTATTTTCGTCCAATAAAAATCTATGTATCACTTTTTGAGCGTTCCCAGTACCGTTATTTTTTTTATTAACCCAATTTACCTATTTTTTTTAAATCCGAAACCGGAAAACCTTTTCCGTGTTTACAGGAAGGCACAGGGAAAGTGAGCAGATATAAAAAGCTATATTCTGGTTAATACGATTAATAATGACCGATTAAATAAATTAAGTTAATTAAATAATTAATAATAAGCGATTATATTATTTAAGTTAATTAAGCAGGTAATGAAATTAATGAACTTATTAGTTAGTTAATTTAATTATTTTCAAATTAATCAACTAATAACTTGATTAATTTCATCAACCGCTTACTCACCACTATCGATCAATTATCGTTGAAGACGACTCAGAGATTAAAGTTTTATCTACATTACAAAGTACGAATTATGATTTTCAGTAAAAGCAGGTAGCATCAGTACGGCAAAATCAAGAATCGATTTACCGAGCACAGATAAGAATGATCATCACTGCGAAAGTCTCAGTGATTTCAATAAAGTAAATCAAAACTCGAGTGAATTTCCATTTCTATACAAATTGAAGAAGAACTGAGGAAACTATATAGCGAACAATGATGTTTCAGATACAAGATAAATCATGCATTCACAAGAAGATCGATCTAAATCATCGAATTGATGCGACTCATTACAATCGCAACAACTGTTCATACAAGATAAACCAAGCCTTGGCACTCATAATCAAAGAGATAAAAAAGGTTAATTGCATATTTACATATAACGTATAAAGGCTGAAGTGCAGTATAAGTGTAAGAAGATAAGACGCTGGTCAAGATTCAGTGAAATAACTGATGATGTGCCTTGAAATGTATAGTATTTGAGGTTGTTTGGGTTAAACTTTTGAAAATCTTAAACGGAGCCTGTGGCAAAATGGATTCTGTTCAGGGTAGTCTTGATCCTTGGGAAGAAAAAGAAGACTGCCAGAGTCATGTCCGGGCTGTAGGTTTGTTACATCATTGCCAATTTGTGCTTTGCCAGCCACTCAAAACGTACAGAGCTGATTGGCTTGGATCATTGTCGTACTGGTGATTGAGATAATAAGCAGTTTTCAGGTTTTTGGCCTTGAGGAATGAAATCCCTGTGAAGTATTCCTTTAGCCATTGCATGAGAACTCCGCCATAATGCTCCAAGCCACATTGCTCTGTATGTCTGTAAGTACGCGGCAAAGCACAACTGGGAAGTTGTATAAGTGATAAGAGCTCTTGTTGAGATCCCCGTTGAAACGTTCCAGAAGGCCAATTGTGTATGGCAGAATCGTTGAACTATTTCGAAGAACATTAAGTGTTTGTAACAATATCTGCAATAAAACTGTTAAAAACAATTGCAGTACTTTTCGGACACACCTTGAATATATATGTAAACCTAAAATGAATAATGTTCTATTAGAATTGTATGAACTTTTCGTTTGAAGAATCCAGGTAGACACAGTGATAAACGTCCTATCAACGGAGGAAGCTTGTTCCTATACTCCTACTCTGGATGACCGAAAAGAATTTGTAAGATCGATACGAAATAATTCATCGGTTTGTCGTGCGATAATAAAAGAATTAAAAAATCAACGTATCGAAATCGACAAGATGATGAAAACATCCGAAATATTCACCGCAAACTTTGCCCAATTGGAGAGGACCCTGAACGATCAGAAAAAAAAAGTACACTTAAAACAATTACGTACCCCTAAACATGGCAAACTTTTGTAGAAAGCTTTTCCTGTGTATACTGGGTCAGAACCCTTTCTTTTTAAATTGCTTTTCCGTTTTTTCACTTCTAGGTCCTTTTTCCTTTGTTCAGATAAAACACGCAAAGGCGGTTATAGAATCGGTCGAGGAGAGCGTTAAAAGTGTCAAAATGTACGTAACCGAACGTCACGAGAATTTTCTTACCGAAATGAAGAGGAGGCATGCTCGAACGGAAATGCGGGAAGAAATCTTGAATACGTTCGTCAATTGGATCTCATCGTTGGACGCGAAACGTCACGAGGAGAGACAAAAGTTTGACTTGTACATTGAACAAGCCATTGCAGAAAGAAACGAGGACAGAAAGCTGCTTACGTTGGCGGTGAAACAGCTTCAGGAAATCAGAGAAATCGACACTTCGATCAATAGACAAGATTCGATGAATACACACGGTACTGCGCTCGAAGATCGAAACGTTGAATAATTTATTCCCATTATTGCACACCTTTCGATATATCTTGCAATAAATATTATTATACTTATATCGAAAATTCAATGTACGCTTAATTACACCAAATGGAATGGAATGGAGTCAGTAAGGAGTATTTGCGCGGGCTACTGCTACCTACCGCTCGGCAATATTGGCGCTCGTGTCCGAAGAGCCCAACGGGCCTTGGGTATGACTACGCATGCGTACATGCGTGAATATGGTTTAATTCGGAGATGAGCGCCGTAACGGAATTTGTGGGAAATGATTTCCGAACATGGCGTGCAAGATTTTCGTGAAGTAAACAAGTATCTAGAATTGGTAATTTCCACGAATGTACTGAAATATGTGATGGGATCAGATAATTGAGGTGTCAAAACGTGTATTTTAAATATCCCTACGCGTCTCTGCACGCTGTCAAGCCGTGATATTACTCAAAGTTTTATTCTTCATCATTCGACTCGCGCATGGGTAATACAATTTTTCTTTTTCCACTCAAAACATTTCATGGAAACAGTGAAATTCGTCCATTAATTTGGCGTTGGTCAAATTTCATTCGATTGTGAATTTCCCTTGAAAAGAAACATAAAATAGAGCGGAACAAAGTACACACAAAGAAACGTCGAGGGTTTCACGATGCAGTTATTATCTAACTTTTATTATTACGAACACAAAAACAAATTCATTACAGTACAGATTTTCGAAATACACGAAACATAAAGGCTTCAATATGAATCGCATATATTTCGACTGTTCCTTTGTTTTCGCTTCACCTCCTTTTTTTTAAGTTGATTGGTCCATTGGAAGACGTTAAAATGATTATATAAACCGTGATACATATGCGAATTTCGACGGGCCTGGAATATTGTGCGATATATATTCTCCTCTTTTTCGGCTATATTCGATCCACGCACATTTATCTCATAGTAACGAAAGATCGTAAATAGTAGCTAAAAGTGCATTTACCATAGTGCGACTAGCATCAAAAGTGGTAATTGCAAATGGTTGAGGAATACCTTTCCATCTATTTCTTTTTCGTCTCAACATTGACTATGGAAAACGTTAGATCTCACATAGGAATTCGGTTAGTCAGGTAAATCGATCTATATTATTTCATCCTACGATATCTCTATAGCTCGCATGTATACATAATATATTACGCTCTATTCATAAATAGGACTTTTTGCTATAGGATCGTTATAACTTTGTGTCTGTTAAAATTTCTTTTCTCAGTAGCGCAACTATGCAACAATTTGTTTTTCTTTAAATCTTATCTTTGTTACCCTTCATCGTGTAACATTCTAAATTCGGAATGACAAGTATTGTTCAGCTTTGATGCATAATTCGCGTTAATAGAAGACCTATGAAAGTGGAAGATCGAAGAAGAAGATAAATAAATAAATAAATACAGCGAAGCAAAAGCACGCTCGGAGAGTGACCGTAAAGAATGGAAAAGAAGGAATGAATGAGCCAGCCAGCGGCTATCGTAAAACTAATATTAGCGTGACTAGCGCGTCTTAGTACAAAAAATAGAACTCGACGATCTCCTCGCCGACAGAATTCAAACAATAAAGCATAGAAACTAATCACGCACGCGCTAGTTTCACACTGAAAACTTAATAATCCTCTCCGCCATTGAAATATCCGTTTTCTGAAATGCATATGATGGCAAATCGTGGTAATAAGAAGTATAAAAGAATCTTCAAGTTTATCGATCTACGTATACGTTCAATATCATGGATCCATCGTCCATTTTAACAACGACTCGTCCTCGATGTTTTAAGAATGTTTGCTTTTCTTTTAATCCTATACGTGTATCACGCGTCCCTAGACTACCCTGTGCTTCGGATAGTATTATCGTGAAGAGCCCACGAAAAACTGTACTTTGAAAAAAAAAAATAGTAATTGCCAGTATGAAAAGACTGGAAACTGTCGCGTCGATATTGCTGTGAAGTTAGATAGGAATACGAGATATGGCAGTTAGATGTTTCTGAAAATTCTTTCAGCACGATGGATACGGATATCGTAGTTATCACGATCGTGAAAAAAAAAAGAGAATACTCTGTGGTGGTCCTTCTTTTTAACGTCGCGAGCGATATTCCTTTTTCTTCGTCAATTAGCATTCGCGACTTGCATAACGAATGTATCATTAATTTCAGTGTCGTAAACATTAAAATATGATTTACCGCAACGGTTTATCGATCGTCATCGATTATATCCCTAATATACTTTCTGCTTGATTTACCAATGGCTCTGTCTAGACTTTCTCCTTGTTTTTTCTTCAACGTATACTACGTAACGATTCTATTGAGAAAAATCTTTGATTAAACTCGTCTTATTTGTCGAACATTCTCGGTATTCGATATTCGAATTATTGTTTCGGTTTTCTATCTTCTTTACTTTCCTCTTGCTTTTGATGATGTTTAAACGTTCGTGGGTGGGTCCATAGCACAGATAATGGATTTGACGACACTGGCCGCTGCCAACGAGGCATACGGCTGCCACTCTTTGACACGCGAACCGTCTTTGTAATCGGAAATTCCTCGAACAACCGCAAAACTGTCGCGACAATTGCCAAGTATGCTCTCAACGACCGCATCCATCTCAGCGTCAAAGGCGAGGGCGCCGAAACGCGTAGCAAACTTTTGCCTCAGCTGATCGTCCCTCGCTATATGTCGACCCGAAGCCACGGACCCCAAATGAATTCGCGGACAACCGTCCAGCCTGAAAATCATAAACATTTTTTTCTTCGAAATCTCAACTGTGCTCTGTATTTGTTTAATGTCAACGGCGTTCCAATCTTCTTTTGTACGTACACAGAATATTTTAGAATATAGCTCTCTTGAAGATTTCTACTATTTCCGAAACAGTAGATAGTTCGAGAAAAAAATACAGGAACTCCGCACTCGAGTTTTTTAGATTCACCAGAAAACTCGTGGCATTTTCGAAACGTGCCAATTATCAAATTACAAATGGAGCAGATTTGGTTTTCCTTTGTCAGATTTTGTCGGAAATATGTACCTTTTGTTCGTAGAGTCTTCCGGAGCAGAGGGATGAGTAACTTCAATCACATCCCTCTCGCCGATCGCCATGTACAATTTATCGGATTCAGGTGGTGGCGGTTTGAAGTCGTGTTCCGATTGAAGGCTCTTGAGATTGTCCAAACCCTCGGTCAAGTATGTTTGCCATGGCGGTGACGAATCTTGTTCAGCCTGGAAAATTCAATATCTTTTCTGATAAGTATTTGAAAAATTTTCATTGTTGATAGTATAAAAAAAGCAGTTTCAGGTATTACTGAATGGATATTAAATAGTCTAAAAAATTCGTGAACGTTTGAGGAACGATACGTTGAAAGTGGAAAATTAACATTTGTAACGGCAAACATGTCCGACATAACCTAAACTTGTAAATCTACGATTCTCCCATTTTTTTACTATCTTTTTGCCCGATTTATGCAGCAATACCTAATGAGAAAAAAATGAAGAATTCAAGCACCTGCTCCTTTAAGTTTCCCGCGATTTCTTGCAGTCCGAGATTAGCCGGGCAATACTCTTTAGTCTCGAAGTGGTAGTTTCCGGATTCGTTCAATTTGGCGCTTTCGCAGTAAACGTAAACGTACTTCTTCGTCATTTTGGCCGGATGTGAAACGACCACGTCACCGAGTCTTACGTGCTTGTTATAATCGGTGTAATGGGGTACACCACCCCCGACACCGACCAAAAATACGTAATCGACTTTCTGGAAGGTTCCTAGGAGACGGGTGGTCGTATTTCCGGCTGCCGTCATCGCTTCTCTCGTATGCCCCACCGTTGGCAGTTTCGTACACACTATACGATGAGCACCGATGTTACCGAGCGTGTACACGTTCGATTCGCCTGGAACAACCATTAGAGTTTTAGGAAAAAGAACGAGGCAACTCAAATTTATTTTTCCCGATGGTAAATCCAGTTTCCACAAAAAAGGTCGATAACATAGCTTCAACTGACTTGATGGATTTGACTTTTCAAAGTTAAACCAAGTGTACTTCAATATTAATCACAAAGTATTAGTAATTATTCTTAACTACAAAATTGATACAATAACGAAAAGAAATAATTTTAGAAAATAAATTTAATAATATCAAAATAATTTAATATTATAAGAATAATAATAATTAAAAAATAAATTTAGATAGATAAGAAATCATTTTGAAAAAGTGTTTTCTTAAATTGAAAATGAACTTCAAACAGATGTTTAGATATATTGAAATTTTAAAGCAAGCATTTACTCTTCGAGCAGATGTTACAATTTGCGTATTCCTGAAATGGTGATCATCCCTAGACCAAAAATCTGTTTGTGATTTCGAAAAAAATTGTGCTCAGAAAAGAAGACATAACGCTATTTTCGAGTAATCGAGCGAAAATATGTTTGTGAAGTTGCGAAGCCTATTGTGCAAACCGTGTGTTTTCATAATAACGTTTCGTGATACCGAGCATTTATATTCGTTTCCTTACAAAGCTTGAAAAAATACGATACTTTTATTGGAAAAACACATATCGCTGATCCTGCACCAAACCCTTATAAAACAAAACGCGATGAACGACGCAATGGACAACTGTACAAAGGGCAACACAAACATTGCGATGATGGATTATGAATAACAGGTTGAAAAAAGAAACCTGTCGTACGATCAAGTAACGGCACGGTAGCTCTTATTTGCAGTTCAATTGTATCACCAATCCTGCATTTACACGTGTATTATAATATGCGAGTGATTGGCAAGCTTCCGAGTGATTTTGAACGGCATCATAGCGTAAATGACTATTTTCCAAGCTACTTTACCAAATCGGCAAATGACTCGTGGTATTCCGTCGATAGCGTCAGGAGAACTCGCTGTACCTAAATATTTTTTCATGCATAATCAACAGGAAGTGGTAATCCATCGTCATTGCTCGATTCTTGTCGATGGAACAAACATCATCGGATCTATCATTGCGTCGATGTCTTTCATGGAAATTATGAACTTTATACTCATTAAGTTTTGTGTATAAGCTTGACGTTTATAAAAAAACGATTTTTTTGCTTAGTCTCGTTCTTCAACTTGAATGTGAGATAAAAATTATCTTCAACAAGGTCAAGGTTGTTCGTTGATTTCTACGAGCAGTTGATATGAAAGTTATGAGGTAGTTAAAGAAAGAAACCTAAACATGTGAAATTGTTAGCACATTTGTTGTCAATATCAACTCTTCCATGCCTTCATCTTTAAAAATATTCACCTCGATCATGCATGGTTAATTAGCGAATGAGTATTAAACTCTGCAATTGCGAATTTCAATAATTACACCCGCAACCAGCGGGAATACTCGTAGCTCTGTAGAAATGAAAAATGTATTGGGGATACCATATCAGAGAAAAGTAATTGAAATTTCAAAAATAAAGTAAGCATTTTTAGAAAACAATACATCCTCCAATCTTTTGCATGAATAGTTGATTAATTGTTGGTTATTTCGAATCAACAAATCACATCATTATATTTTTATAATTTTCCTTTTTGTATAGAGGGTTTACTGTACAAAAGTAATTGTTTGAAAATCCTCGTAAACTCACCAACGGTCGTGTAACGAACGAAAGTTTCCTTGTTCTCGATCATCGAATCGACCGCGAGTTTCTCACAGTATTGAGCAGTTATTATTGCTATGGTAGGTTGTTTCGAACTCGCCATCGTTGGCATCTGTTTCACCACCTGCACAAATTCATTGCGTTAAGAATTTGCAGCGTTAAAAAAAACAATTATGGATTATCGATTTCAGGTCGCAAAAAATATATGAGACACCCAATGGCTCATGAAATTCCAAGAATGAGATTGAAGTTCGCAACGTTGCAGAACATCGAAAATGATTATTTTTCAAATTCTCTATTTTTTTTTTTCATCGAAATTGTAAGTAAAATACCTTAACAGTTATTCGAATTTTTATTATGATGATTTAGAATTCGAATACAAAGACAAATATTTCGCGAAATAATGGAACTAAGGAAATTTAAAAAATGAGAAAAGAAATTTCATTCGGTTGCAACGATGCGAACTTCAAGTTCATTTCGAAGATCGTACCTGAATCTGCGTATCTTGATGAGCAACTCTGGTAAAAGCACCGTGTTCCATTGCCTTTACGACTCCCTTATCCTGTAGTACTTTTATTACGGCCGTTATCGCTGAGGCTGGCCAATTGTATTGTCTACGAAAAAAAAAGTGCTATAAATCGCATTCCCTAACGAACAATCTTATAGAAATCGCTTTATTTATATAAAGCAATTATATCTAAATGCTTACGTGAAAAAAAGGAAAATATTCAAATTGTTTTTCTGAAGGCTGCTGCCTACGAGAAAGCAATACTTGATGCAATAGATGACTCTATTTAGAACAATGACTACATTCCCCCAGTAATGCATTTTTGTTCGTAAAAAGGTTTATATAAGATCTGAAAAATGTGTGGTAATTGGTACTTTATAGTGTATTTCAATAAAACGATGTTAACATGGCTAAAGAAAATCATGAATATTCCTTTATTTTCTTAACGAAACTGGATGTAATTCGTTAGTATATTAATAAACATGCGCAAAGCCGACTATAGTGGCCGCGCAATAGGTGTGCAATCTCCCGTGTCAAGGGGCGGTGACCTAGGCCACTACACGGATCGGTAACTATTTAGCCATGTACTCTTTTGCGCTTGCTCGGAGTAATATTGAGAATTACGACAAACAACGCTGAATTTAGTTAATTTGATCAAGATTAAGAAATGTAATCAATGTAAGAAATTTCATGAATTTTAGAAATTAATTTCGTGAATTTTAGAAATTAATTTAATGAGTTTTAGAAATCAATTTAATGAATTTTAGAAATCACTTTCATGAATTTTAGAAATTAATTTCATGAATCTGATAAATTAATTTCATCAATTTAAGAAATTTCTTAATTTCATCAAGAACGCTAAACGCTTGAAAAATGTGTTATCAAAATTTTATGTTAATTGTAAAGTTAATTATTGAACTTACTTGGCCATATCTTCGATTGTAACTGGATTCGGATAGGCAGACTCAATGAGCTCAAGCACCTTTTCCATGGTAAGTTCGACCATTTGCCCCATAATCGTTTCATCCGTGGACACTAAGGAAGAAGATAGATCCAATTGAACAATAACGTCTTTAAACAATTTGAGATACATCGTTTGCACGCTCAGATTTCGTAATTATGCAGGTAACGTCGTATAGGAAAATACGAACATCGATCATCCGTCGGATCGTTAACGATAACGAATAGAGGAATTAAAATTTTTTTTTTCTCGTGTTCTTGAAATCGTTTTGAATTTCACGAATTGGAAATTCATACGAGAACATTAAAAACGAACGTACTTAATTTAAAATTGATGGCAACGATGCTGAAACCGAAAGAACAAACTGCTCAGAAGAAGAAGCTCAGAGTTGAAATTTATCGATCGTTCCATCTTAGAAGAGTTCAAATTCTTTAGTATGGAATCTTGTTGAGTCAATATCGTTATGACTACCGAAACTACCGAGGAATATATAAAGTATAGACATCAGGCAGATCGAAAGTAACGAAGAAAAGCTGCGCGTTAATACGGATGGAGAGAATACGGACGTTATAAAGAAAATCAATGAATGGAGTAAAGAATAATTCGAAATACTTCACAATACAGTATCGAACAATTAAATTCGAAAAAGTCGCTCTAATAGCCGAACAGAAGTAATCGAATAATTCGCCATGGGAAAACGTTGAGAGATCAATTGTGAGCCAATAAAACATCAGCCCCGATTCGCTGTTTGATACGGACAAAAGGCCATTGTAATGGACTGAGAGCTAACGACGTCACACGCGTATACGTGCTAGCATTGATTGATGCGGTCGTGGAGCGGTAAATAAAAATAGTATCAATTGAACGCGGGTCATTGAACGACCAGCGGACATGTACTTACGCGGCCGTAATGGAAGGCTCACGGGATCCTCCAACTGCGTCAGTTCAACTTCCAACTTTTGAATCGTCGTGAATTTGTGCTGCATCAGCTTCATTATTTTTGTTATAAAGCCTATGTAATCTGAAACATTGAGAACCGGTAAAACCATGATACGGTTGATTGAAACGAAAAAAAAAATGCTGTTTAATAAGTAATAACAATAAAATTGTTCGTGGAAAGAAAACCTGGTCGTGCAGAAGTATATTTATTCCTCTATAAGATTCTTCTGTTTTGAGCTAGTTTTTTTTCATTTATGAACATTATTCTTCGAGTGTTCATAAAAATTTGCCAATAGTTCAATTTTAATGTCTCAAAATGCCTGGGAAAATTCATGCATGATAAAAACGTTCTAATGTCTCCTGTAAACATGTTTCCCGAATGGCTGAGAAAATGAGGTTTTTTTCTATTTCGGAAACGGGTTCTTCCTACCTCTGGGAAATTCCTGGGGTGTAACCAATTCCCGGAAGAATTCTTGCGCGACGCTAGGCTGTTCTGCCTCCGGAAGGTTCTTTATGAACCAAAACTGAAGAGTTCTGGATTCCTGTGTGTGCTTTCCAGTTTGAGCGCTGACTAAGAAAACACGAAACTGAAGACACAGATGAGCCGGCTGATGCACCCCATTCGTGACTGAAAATAGGACACACTTTTTCTCTCTCAATTTACAATCGTGGGACTGTGAAAAATTTTCAATAGATTAAACGGAGTCTTACCAGCAACAGCCTGTTTGTTTATAACAATTCCTTTGTGATCACCACCGGCTACATGGACGTTGGATTCACCTTTGTTTTGGGCCGGCGAATCCAATGTCTGCCTCTCGATTACCAGCGTAGTAGACTTGCTCGATTTGGATTTCGCTGACATCACGATGTAATCTGCGTTCGAATAAATACCAATAGATAATTGTAAAAGCCCATTGACAATCGTGCGAAATATTAGACCATTCGTTAACAGAAAGCAAAATTGTAGTTATAAATTCAGGACAATTTTGGGAAGTCAATGAAAAGCAGTGCCAACAACAGTGATAATTGCGATAATAATAAGAATAGTAATGCAAATACGTGCTTAAGTATGAGTCATATTTTGATGAGACAGTGACTATTTCTTCGATCACGTCAGTCGATATTATTGACAGTTTATTGTACTAAGCATACATAAATGCCTGTGTGTATTTACGTATCGTACGCAATATCTCAGATCCGCGGAGATAAAAAAAGTATATTTAAATGCATTTCAATGATAATCTTGAAGACTTACCAGTCTTTTGATCGTCCATCTTGATTGTCGGAATTATCTCTATCAGATAAACGTCAACAATTGACGAGGGCAGTTCAATGGACCAGGGTTACGCTACGAAGGTTCCTTTTTTTTTGTATGAACGTGACAGTCTACAAAAACGCCCAAGAACGCTCAGTAACTTGCGCAGACTGAAGCGGTACGAGGCACGAGGAACACGAGGAATAACGAATGCCGACCCTGGCGCACTGACAGATGTATGTAATTGGGGCGCACGCCAGCCAATCTCCCGCAACCAGCCCCCTGACACTGGGTACTGTACTATCCGTATCGCGATAAATTAAATGGTTGCGTTTTATACGAGTTTTTTCATACCAGTATTGGCCGCTTTTTGGCGCTGGTGTCGTCTGCTCGGCTTTTTATACGCAAGCGCGCTATATATATTAGCCGAGCAGACCGACATCAGCCCCACATGGTGGCAGCGATTGGAACTAAAAACAATAGGCATTATGCGACCGATGTTCTGCTGAGTGTGACAGGGGGGCTGCTGCTCGCAACCCTTCTCGTGGAGGTAGCGCCGGTGGCGAATCCCTTTATGAAAGGCAAAATAAGGGTGGGGGTTGGCACCCCTGTCCGTAGAAGTGGTGGAACATCCACCCCTATCTGGCGTTCATCATACTGTATTCTTCGCTTCGTAGGGTTGATCGAATAATCGACTACAAATAAACAAAACAGTTGGAAGAACGAAATCTCACGGATTTATCAAATTTGGAAGATGAACAGATCGGTAAATAGCGAATGAGTTTTCTGTTCACAACGCAAAACGACGATTTTCCGCACGTGCATCACTCGTGTTTTTTTTTCCCCGAGCGGCGGTATCGCGTGTGTATTCGCGTTTCTAGGTTAGGTTCGTTTTTTCGAACGACTTGCAAAGAATCCGCTTTGTAAACGGAACGCTGCATATTCAATTTTTTTCCCGTTTGTAGCGGGAGCAGCTCCCACCATGCAGCAAAATCACAATACAACTTCCAACTTATGTACATATCTGCGTAAATCCATTTCTACGCATGGTGATACTCGGCTCCATTATTTTTGATTTAGGATTTATTAACGCGCGGTTCGAAATACAATTCAATCGAAACTGTCATCGCTTCGTTTGATACATCAGCCTGAATAAACAATAATTATACCTGTTCGCGTAATTGATACATCATTTCAACGAGTGGAAAAATGAGACAAGTTTTTTTTGAGGTCACTATCCGTAAAGTCATGGTGTGACTTTTGAAGAGTGTGAAAAAGTTTTTTTTCCGACGTGTGTCGTCCACGTATGGACCGTTAAACGCTGCACTCTGAATGATTAATCTAGTCCATTCTCCGATTATGAAAATGCTTGACACAATCGTTTTTGCCAACATGGACGAAAATTATGCAGGGTTCTGTTGAGTGACAATCGTACAATTTAACACGGCCAATACTGGTAAAGATTAAAGTTTTTTTGTGTTGCCTATACCTGAACGTTGATTATTTTTATATCACCCAATTCATATGTATTTCTCTGAGCCTGAAATGTTTCTAGGCAAAGATGATGCATTAATTATAAAAGCTGGTTCAATGATATATTAAAAGTTTATTATTTCTAGCTCTTTCCATCTATAAGTGGAAAACTTTTTAAAACTTACTAATTTTGAGTATCCGCAGGCAGGAGCTATCTGACGAATTGTAAACGAGTAAAGCAATAACAGAAGCGACATTTCTTGGGTCAGGTAACTACCCAGGAAAATGGAGGGATAAAGAGTAGCTTCTCGCAGCACCAAGAAAACATTGGCTACACGTACGAAGGCACATACGCGATGTACTCGTCCGGTACATCGACACCTTCAACCGCTAATCAACCGTTACCCGGTCAGCCTCCTTTGCCACCAATGCCGCCACCTCCCGGAGCTTTACCTCCGCTTCCACACGTTTTTGGTCCTGTCGCGTCGCAAGTTGCTTCCATTCAGACCTGGGCGCATCCTCCGCCGCCTCCCTGGCAGTGGATAACTCCTCAAGCTACTGCACTACAGTCGCAGACTCAACGTGAAATGAGCAACAATGCTTATCAGCGAGACGCAGTTGCGAGAAGCAATTATGCCAGGCGCGACAGGTTCAACCAGAATCGGAACAACGTTTATTCGCCAAGGAACGCTTTCCATCGCAGCAAGAATAGAAGACCACAGCAGCGCTACGAGCAACAACAAGCCCCTGGCCAATTCGAGTCTGCAGCGTATTTCGGTCAAGCTCTCACTGGTGGGATTGGCATAGATTGGCAGAGAACAAACATGGCGGCAGCACAAAACGAGGCACTCATGAATCACATGACTGCCTCGATGCCTGGCCATCAGATGACTACTTCGAGAATCTCAGCAGCCAGAACTGATGACGAGATCACAGACCAGGGTGTCAAAATCATTTCCGTATGTATCTACTTGGTTTTGCGTGCTCACAACTTACGTTCCGAAGCAAAAGAAGACAGCCGATTGAAACGTCCAATTTCTCTTTCAGCTAAACTGATTCATTGATAATTGAAAAATTGATAATTGCAAACTCTATAATTGAAACGTGATAATTGAAGACGATAGTCTATTGGAGATTCTCATTTCGCTTGCTGTTAAACCAATTCATTGATAATTGAAATATTGCGTGAAAAATGCGGTTTTCAAAATCGGTCTCGGAGATCATCGTACGCACTTATTTTTTGGATACCCGTGTATTTGTGTATTGCAGGAAGTATCGCTCAAGAAGACAAAGCAAAGAAAGCCAATGTCGCAAAATTATCCAAGTCGTCCGTGGAATCGAGTTGACGCGGAGAACGCGTTGCAAATCGAGAACGAATACAACAAGACCATAAGAGCGCAAAGTCTGATCATCAAATTTCCTGATCCTGACCTAAATAAAGATATCGTCCGAGAATTTCATCCTGGTATACAAAATATACATTTTCAAAGTCCGAGCGGGCCGAGATATTGCTTTATACAAATGGCTGAGAATATCAATATCGACAAGGCGATCAGGGAACTCGAGAAGATACCGTTCGGCGTCGGAAATCTCAAAGTCGAAAGAAAGTCATTGAGAGACGAGGATAATCCCATGCCCGAGGAGATTGATCCCTATACACTTTACGTCGGCAATTTGCCGGAATCCGTAAATGTTAACGAGGTCAAAAATAAATTCCCTACAGCGGCACGTGTGGATGTTGGTTACGCGCAAAAAATGCGCAATACTCGGTAAGATGTAACTCCACTATCTTACATTTCCCGCTGTTTTTCAGTGGACGACTGATCGAGTAAACAAGCGTTTCAAAGTCATAAAGCATAAATTCAATTTACAACTTAACGCAAAGCTAGCATAATACGGACCTTCTAAAGGTGTAACGGCAAAATTGAATAAGCCTTTTCTGTATTTTCGACGGCTAGTGAAAATACGCCAAAAATATTTTCTTTCTGCAGTTACGCTTTCATAAGGTACACAAACGTCGAGGAGTCGATAGCGGCCTACAAGCAGGCTCACGATTTAATGTGGGACACGAGGAGTATTATCGTGCGGTTCAGGAGACAACGGGGCAATACGTGTTTGCCAGGCGAGCCAAAAAGCAATTGCAAAAAAGTGAAGGAGGAACCGAACAGCGAGCAAGTTAAGAACGAACGTGGAAACGTTACGAAAGGGAAGCAAATCTCGAGGCCAACCGTGAATAACGAAGAGAACGAGAAGAGTGCCGATCAGAGTGCGGAGGAACCTTCGGAAATTCAGAACATCTTGGCAACCGAATGCGAACCACCGTCAACGCAAACGAAACAAAATTGGGTACAGTATTAGACCAATTCCGTTCTCCAGATTTTGTAAATTGCGGCGAAAATCATTTGCATATACTTGTTTTTAAACAAAGTGAATTTTGACCTAAACCAGTGTTTCGAGAAATTGTTTTTATGGAAAGAATCTTCTACGAGAAACCTTGAATAAGGAAAATCGTTGTAGACTGGATTTTATGGATTTAATGGAAATCTGTTTTCTTCAGCGACCACCAACGAGTGAAAATCCAGCCGTGGTCGAAACGCCCGCCGTTTCGAGACCCGAGACAGCACCGGAAACAATCATGATTGCAGACATTAAAGAGGAACCCGAGGATTACGATGATATGGAAATGTCGTACATGGAGGAGGAGGACGATGACGACGACGATGATGACGATAACGATGACGACGATGAAGACAATCTAATGAGAGAAGAAGAGGACGATGTCGAGAACGATACAGTCGAGGATGACGACGACGAGGAAGAGGACATGATGAACGAGGAAACGTTGGCACAAAGAAAAGAAAAAGAATTAACAGATTCCGAACCTGCCGACGTTAGTATTAACAGATACTTCATGCATATTTTCTTTCGAAATTATTCATGCTTCCGGCGATCAAGAAAACCGTCAAAAGTTTGTAGCCCGTTTCTCAAAAAAGGCAAAACCATTTGAAATATTCCAGGACTCAAAGAATTCGTAGATTCTGACAAATAGCGTGTACGTTGTTTGCCAGAAATAATTGATAATCGTGAGAAATGCGATAATCTTGAAACGGTAGACAGCTTTGTTGGCTTCATTGCTAAGATGAACATGTGTAATTTCCTTTTAAACAAGAAGACAACTAACCAATTAATACTCACGTTTCTAAACATGCTTTTTATTTCAGGAGCTTGACTCAATATTCGGTGAACTGGAAAATGCCATTCCTCGCGACATAGAGCTCTGAATTGAGCCGACCGTAAATTTACGAAGGTGTCACTTACCAAGCACCAAATCTTCCTCCTTACGTAGTCTGTAAATATGAGTTGAATTGTAAATCGAGATCGTACCATCGTATTTACTTGCCATTACCGTTAATTTTAATTTAACCTTATAATATGGATGATACATATATTGTACCTTATGACAAGGTGATACCAGAAAAAATAGCCAAACGAGACGATGTTAGCGCATGTTGAATCTCTCTTCTCGGAATTATGAAAACCTCTAACTCGCCAAATGATGAATAACGATATAAACCACAAACGTATATGCAATAATTGCAACCAACTGAGACGATTACTTCGTAACACGGCTATAGTGAAAACCAAAACCCCGAGGTCTCGTAATCCATGTAAAACATTATTGATAATAATTAAAGAAAATTTTTATTTTGTGTATTCGTTGCTGTCGTACATCGATCGAGCCTCGTCCACCGAAGTAATATCCTCGCGAAGCGCGAAAGTTTTGCCTCTCTCGAGATATCGCTTCAACCGGGTAAGAGTTTCGTTTCTAACATATATTTTTTTACTCGAGCGAATTTATGTAGAAATAATTTTATGGATGAAATAAAAGTGACATTCCATATTAGGTTTCTTTTTTTATAAAATTATTTAGATATTTCCGAAGTTTTGGACGACCTTTCATTGCTCCAGTAATTGAACGATTGACTGATATATCTGCTTTTAATCGACAACTTCCGGTACAAGAAACCCCTCCGTTCGAACATTCCATTGAAGAGCAGAAAATTTAAAAAGCGCGCGTTTTTCTCCCCTCGAACTAAAACGTCGAGAGCGCCATCTGTATCCGGTCGAAGCGGTTTCGTTCGCGGCAAGAAAGAGCGCGTAAGTTTTTTTTCGCCTTCGCTTGAGCGCCGCGCGTTACGTCCGCCGTGAATTTTTCGCCGGTACGATACTTGTTGCTCCCAGGCTCTCAAAGTTTATTGTTCTTTTTCCGGATCTTTCGCCACTGGGCCGCGACGTTTTTACTTGTCGTTACGATTGAATAACGAGCAATCAAAATGTTCGAGGCACGATTAATACAGAGCTCTATACTGAAGAAGATTTTGGACGCCGTCAAGGATTTGCTATCCGAGGCAACCTTCGAATGCTCGGACTCGGGTATTCAGGTACAGGCTATGGACAACGCTCACGTTTCTCTCGTATCTCTCAATTTGCGAAGCGATGGATTTGACAAGTACAGATGCGACAGAAATTCCTCCATGGGAATGGGTATACCAACGTAAGACTTTGGTTTTTTTTCTTTTCAATTTCCCACCGCTATATATTACGACGCTTCGACTTCCCTCGCACTCAATTCTCTAGCGAATTTTCAATTACTCCACTATTATCACGTCATACATTATTATCGTTGTTATTACCATAAATGTTATTCATGATGTTTACACGTTTCGCGCAGTGTGCAAACATAACCATTTTTTGGAATTGAATTTTGAATAGTATCTGAAATGGAACAAACCCAAACAACCATTTTTTAAAATCTTCTCGAATTCGGTGTTAATTATTTTTGCAAATGTCAGTCAACTGCGAATAATGTTTCTTCGATACTGGACAGCCTTTGTCACAATCGGGGCTACGCGCATTTACAAAGAATCGATTGAAAGGCTGATCGTTTGAATGTTCCTTGACGCATTGAAGGTTATTACTGTTGTGGTCTTTTATGGCCAGAGAAAGATAAAAGCTTTTCGATCAAGAACATCGTAATTACATTGAAATTGTTATTTTAATGAGTGTATTATCCTCTATGAATCGATAGGATGTCAAAGATCCTAAAATGCGCGGGCGCTGATGACACCGTTACCCTCAGAGCCACAGACAATCCCGACACCATAATGTTTATATTCGAATCACCATCGAAAGAGAAGCTAGCGGAGTATGAGATGAAACTTATAAATATGGACCAGGAGCATCTCGGTATACCTGTGAGTTCTCATCTATGTCAATGAAATATCGACACAGTCTACCCTTGGATCACTTTCTGATGACTGTTTCATGCTATTAGGAAACGGAATACTCTTGCGTGGTGAAAATGCCGTCACAGGAATTTGCCAGGATATGCAGGGATCTGAGTCAATTCGGGGAAGCTATAACTATAGCTTGTACCAAGGAAGGAATCAAGTTCACAGCCAGCGGAGACACCGGATCCGGTATTTTACACAAATATATATATTTTCAAAACGAATATTCCTCTTAATGGAAAAAAAATGACTATGGTTTACCGATTGCAGGTTTAGTTTGATTACAAATTTTCCCTTTAATGTCCTGCCACCGATAGTAAGCAGCCGATACTTTTTATCACTCTGCATCCTCGTATAGTCCACGTACAATCGAAGTACAATTGATCAAAGTTTAAAAACATTTTCGTAAATGTGCCATCGCGAATGCGGCCGAACAATAATTCATATCAGAATAAGAATGGAAGCAGAGGAAAAACAGCTGAAATATCCGAATCGGAAAACGCTCGTAGTTTTTCCTAGCCAATTGAAATGGTAACCTCAGAAAGATGCGAATTGAAGAAAATTTGTTAAATTCATTAGTCTATTTTTAAACTCACCGCGATGGTGTAATAATTCTGAGCTGTCTTCATCTTCCACATTTTTTCACTCCGATGGCTCATTCACTGACAAAAGCGTCTCGTTGACTAATCGATTTTCGTCGGGTCAAGCCTCGAGATTCTGTAATCCAGAGTAATTAATACTGTTGATTCTATCTTTCGCTTATCCTGTTTACACTTTCGTACCATTTTTTACGAAAAGAAAGGGGAAAAAGATGTTTACATTCCCAAGATCACTGGATATTCTTCTCATTCCGTACTCCGCACGTTCAAATTTCAGCGAACGTTAAATTGGCACAAACCGCAGAATCGGAAAAAGAAGAGGAAGCCGTTATAGTTGAGATGCAAGAACCCGTCAAGTTGACATTCTCGTGTCGATACCTCAATTGTTTCGTCAAAGCGACACCGCTCTGCGCCCAAGTACAATTGTCGATGTCGGGCGATGTGCCGCTCGTTTGCGAGTACAGAATCGGGGATATCGGCCACATAAGATATTACCTAGCACCGAAGATCGACGAGGAGGAAGATAATTGATAACCTCGAGAGTTCATTTCGGAAGAAAAAAAAGAAATAAAAACGAAATATCTACATTGCATTACTGTAAGTTAATGATAAACGGAACATTGCGATAAAACGAAAGTTGATCTTTCCACGGTCTGATGTATAACGAAACAAAAAAAAATCAAAAGGAATACGCGTCACTCGTCGGTGGCGGAAAAATTCGGTCACGCTTAAAATTTCATTTCATCAGTTTTAATACTTTGAAGATCGTATATTATTCAAATTTTACATTTAAAAGTTATTTGGCTCGTCACAGTTCTAGCGCAACGCAGAATTGACACTAAAGTTCACCGTAGGATAACTCGTCCAACGACTGTTAAAAATTCAAATTTTCCTCCCGTTTTTCTATTCCATGGTATCGACGGATAAGTTTTACATTCGCCGTCATCGACCGTGACTGCGTTTTTTTGTGTGGTTTTCTCCTCTTTTTTTATAGAGAAATCGCGTTTGTAACGTGTAAGAAAAATCAATACATTTTGAAGAGAAAAAAAAGAATTTTTCATTAATTTTCGAATGTATCTTATTTTTTGCACCCTACTTTACTCAGAAGTTCGAAAAAATCTTATGAATATTATTTTTCGTTCCTATATTATATATATATATGTGTGTGTGTGGGTGTGTGTATGTGTACGTGTGTATTTGTGTATGTATTTATATTTATACGTATACGCATAAGCTACTTTAATATAAAAATACATAATTAGCTTACGAACTGGGGAAATAAGTTGGCTATCATGATTGCGATAGCCTAGAAGTACGTAGTGTGTTTTTTTCCTTTCAAATTTTATCTCGATTCGATCTTTTTTTCTTCACTTTCTCACGTTATAAATGAAATTTCAATGAATTATCGAATGCTCAGATTGTTGATTTAAACGCGGAATTATATTACATAATATATTTGAATATTCTCTCACACAAACTCGCACGGGCGTTCTCGTTTAATCGGATATCGAGTCACATACGTCGCACGTCTTCTCCTCTTTTTCGTTCACTCGATTTTCCCTTAAAAACATGCATACTTGAGGTACTGTCCTATTCAAGCTAAGTAGATCTTTGGTATTTCAGTATGTATAATTACTTTTGACAAGGAAAAAAAACGACGAAAAGACACCAAGGAATTCATTTTCCTCTTTTTGTATCATGTAAAATTATGAACAACTCAATTGGTACTTTGGCAATTGTCGTTCAGCCTCTTGGATTCGAACTTTGCGGTTATTGCTTCGTATCGAAAGAAAACTCATAAAATTTCGAAATTGCGTCCGTTTCTCTTGTCCATTTTACTATTTTCAATAGTAATTGGTAAGATAAGATAGTAGAAGTATTCGTAGGGTTATTTATGTATAATAATTGGAATCGGGTGCTTTTTGCAATTTTGTGTGTTTTTTTTCTCGTTTCGCTTCATTTTCATTTTTGCAATAGTGCAAGAGGGTATAAAATGAACGGTACCGGCCAGTTCCTAGTACATCGTGTAATTCTATACAGAGAAACGCACTTTGATTCTGCTTTTCATCGATAACCAGAAATAAGCACTTTCCTTTTGCAGAAATCTATATCTCTTTGTTTCTGCAAATTCTTAATGACTAATTTATCAAAATTACGTACATATTGAACCGTGTTCTTCGAGTTTCCACTTCGCCAGTTCAATCGATATTTTTCCAGTGCCTAAAGGAAATGATGAAAGTAATTGTGGTTTGACTTTTTCAGACTTTTCTCTGAGATTTTTTTTTCATTAAATTCTAGGGAAATATAATTATTTACATCATAGCACGGAGAATACTCTTAATTCCAAGGGAACGAAACGTTTGAAGGATAATTGATAATAAATAAATTACTAATAATTAACGAAAGACGTTTGTTTTGTTCTGTAGAGTTACGAAAAGTGCTTATTTCTGCTCCAAACACTCTCTCGCTCTCTTATTTTAAATCTAGAACGCCTTTGACGAATATTCGTCTGGGAAAGACTCCTTCGTACGGAAAAACACGATCGCGTCGTTCACGATTTATAAATAAATTAAAAATGTACTGGTCACGCTTCTTTTTCAACAAGTGAGACAAATTGAAAGAAGTGCTGCTTTAAAAATTTTCCAAGAGCAAATTATATGCACAAATATGATGAAAATCCAAAATATTCAAATATAATCAAAATATGATAAAAAATCATTCGGAAAGCTTAAGACAACCACCATAATTTGTCATCGTTTTACCGAAGCAACCGTTATTCAAAGTGATAGTTAACTACCCGTGTTGTCAGCACAATTTTTAAGACCCCGCATAAAAAGTGAGTTGAACAGAAAGACCGAGTTGCCTCAAGCTGAGCTTCGTCCAATGAGCTTGTTTTGTCCCCCGGAAGTTAAAAACACCCTTCGTGGATGAAGAAACGAATAAATAATTTAGCGTATCGACGAGGACGATCGAGTAACGAAAGTCTAGCGTTTAAACAAATTCTTACGTTCATTCACACAGCCGCCAGTATATTCTTAACGTATTTCGTCTCGTTTTTATTTTGCCTTTATCGAGAGAGCCCCATAAGTATATAAAACCCTCATTGGCGATAGACGACGCTGTCGCAATTGAGCTTCTTTTTGTTTTGTTGTTGTCGGTTGAATTACTTTTGCCTTTTGTTCCGTAGAAAAAGAAACGCATCGACTTTGAATGACGGGATCTAAGAATTTTTTGTTCCATTACTACCGTACAGGCTCGGATGGACGAATTTGTCGTGTAACGTTCGCAAATGCCTCAAAAGATTGCTCTTCACGTTGAAGCCTTTTTTACAGTAGGAACAGAGAAATGGCTTTTCTCCCGTGTGCGTTCGTTGGTGTATCACCATCGAGGCATGACTCGGAAATACTTTTTGGCATATGTTACACAACTTCTGATGACTGTGAGATCTCTTTGGCTTCGGCGGGGCAGAATTGTTCATCAGCGCCAATTGTTCCTCGGTGTGTTCCGTCTGAATATGGCGTACCCATTCCTGAGGCGTTGGGTACATATTGCCGCATAGGTCGCACTTGAGTGGTGGAAATTCTTTACTGTCGTCATCAACCTCACCCTGACAACAAACATATTCCCGTGATGTTCGTAAATGTCATCAACTGAGGATTCCTCGATTCATTCTATCCAATTATTAGTAACAACAATTTGATAGAATAAATCGAAATTATTACTAATAGGACGGAATTAATTTATAATAATTGTAATATTACAATTATAACTCTAACGCCTTATAATGGTAATTATAATGATAATTTAACGGTTTTGATTAATTTTATTTACGTCAGTACTTAATCATTAATAATTTGATTCTCTTCAATTATCGTAATTGTTATAATATTATAATATACAGTTAGATAATAATTTTAATTAGAAAATAACTATATATTATAATACTACAATAATTTAAGAGAATTACGTTAATAATTTAATACTAACATAAATTATTATTGATTATGAAATAAATGTAAACAATCAAATTGTTGATAGCACCAATATATTGAATCGTAAGTTAAATACTATTGCAACAAAAATCCAATTTTGTGACTTTATACTCTGACCATCTAATGGAACAAAAAATAGTCGATTTTCTCAGACACGTAAGAAATCTATTGAAAAAAACTCATCAAACAATTATGACACGTTATAAAAACAGTCATGGTCCAAAACCAAATAACGATCACTACTCCGTAATGTTCTTCACGCGATCCCAATAATTTGCATTATAAAATATTTGGCGCTTTTTGTTTATACCTTTCGCTTCTTCCGTCGATTTTCCGTCATGTCCGCATGGGTAAACTCGATATGACGAACCCAGTCCGATGGTCTGTTGAATGTTTGACTGCACATGTCGCAAGTGAGTGGCGTGTACTCTTCCTCCTCAATGTCACCATCCTCGTCCGCGCTGTGAACGATTTCCTGCAATTGTGATTCAGACATTAGAAAAAGGTAGATATTTAAAAATAAACAGAAGTTTTTCTTTGTTTTTGGAAATTGTATGCGAATGACGAATTATAGGTCACTTACAGGTTTGATGTCAATCTCGTGATCTATCGTGAGCGATTCGGATGGATCCATTGATTCTTCCCAGTCTATCGGCTCATCTTTCACCAGTAATTCCAGATTCAGCTCAGTCTGCCAATAATACAGTATTTTATAGCAATCGATCAAAGTTTTCGTCATATTCATTAAGGCAAAACAAACGAGGCAAAAATTTCTCAAGTTTTGCATTTTTTTTTTACTTTTATTAAAATATTATTATTTTGCATTTTGTGAAAATTTCTGAATGTTGTAAAACCATAATAACTCACTAAATTTATACCCCTACTTGACGAGACTTAATTCAATGAAAATGACCTCTAGAATGACGCATTTTAAGTAATAGGTTGAATATCATTGAGTATAAGTCACCCTGTAGTTATACATGTAAAACGAATTTGTTTTCCTTACATTATCGCCTACTTCGCTTCTCGACTTTGTCGAGTCGACATCACTGTTGTTGCTCCGTTTCTTCTTCGCGTTCGTTTCGACATTTTCCTTGTTCTTGGTCTGTTCCGTCAGTTTGTTCTCCTCGAGAACTCGTTTCATGTCGTTTTGTTCGGGTACTTTTTCCTCCACCTTTTCCGTGCTCTTTCTCTCGAGGATTTTGGTGATGGGCGCGGGTGTTGGGGGTGCAATCGATGTTACTGGCGTGGTAACGGGCGCCGGCGAAGTCGGTGGTGGTTGAACAGTGGTCGGGGCTGTCGCAGCCGGAGTTTCGACAATCTTTTCCGGTTGAGGTTGTATCAATTTGATCTTTTGCAATTGGCCCGGTAACGGTTGTTGGTCTCTCTTGTCGCGCTCGACTTTTTGATTATTCGATTGGATGTTTTCCTTTTTACTGCTTCCGGCGTTCGACCTCCAGAGCCCGCGTACGCGCAGTATATCACCAGCTTTCAGTACACCGTCGAGCTGATCGTTTGTCACGGTTGCCTCCCCGCTGTACATGTACTGAATCAAAATCTTCAAAGTACGATAGCCAATTTCCGTTGGGAGAACCTGCGCAAACGAGAGTTCGTTATTTTTCATTTTTTTTCGAATCTGCATGATAATTACTGATGAGATAATTGCAAGGGGATCTGAATTCGATGGAATTTTGAATAGAAGTGACAGACTCGAAGAAATGGAAGGATTTGAAACTATCGAAAGAGTAACTTTCTAAAATTATCAAGGTATCAGAGTAATAGACATAACGATGAATCCCCGCAATTGGAAGATGCTTTTTGTTTCTTCTATTACAACATCCGTTTCAGAATGTATACTCACCACGATAATTGGCGCATTCGTGTTAGCGCCAAAGTGACACGTCTGAAAAATGTGACTCAGGTAGGAGGAACACGCCGCGAGAACGAAGCGGTGAGCAGCCACGTGTCTGCCGCAAGAAGTCGCGAGCAAAACATCCGCGAACGACTCTGAGTGCAGTAACGTCGCCACGGAAGTGTGAAGATGAGCTCCGTAGCTGTGCCATTTGAGCTGGTAATTCTCAGAAGCTGCAATCGCCATTTTTTCTAGAAAGAAAGGAGGATTTTTGAAAAGCCGATCTTCAAATAATCTACATTAAGTAATCTACCAAAACATAACAATCCGCTTTCAAAAAAAATCTGACGAGACACCATTGAATGGAAGTAAATATAATTCCTTGATACTATTATGACATTATATCAATAGCAATTTCCACAAAGTTCCAATCGTTTTGAAAACCATGCTTTCTGAAGACCGGATAACAATGCATAGAGGGTTTATCGATATCCTTTGTTAGGTGGGATTGACCTGGACCAATACTCGGATCGGTGACCATATGGTTTGACTTTGGCCCGGACTACAGAACAAGATATATCAAGGATGTAAAAAAGGAACATTGATGGAAAAATCCTTGAACATCATACATTGTATAGAAATTTGATTCTTTTATTTGCTATACACTTTTTTCCCAGTGCTTGTTTCATTGCTACAAAGATTTTTCCATTGGTGGTTTACAGAGAATTAGCATTTCACGGAATTATCATTCGTCTGTCATTTACTACTTGGCAAAGTATTTGTCAATAATTCGTAGATAATCTATGACAACAAAGGCTTTGATATTTTGTTAAACAACCTAATATTCGTATTTAAATGAAAGACATATAAAAAAATGGCCTTCAAATGTATACAAATCTCAATATCCGTTCTAGAAACAAAGTTGCAAACGAAACAATTTATAATTCACGACAAAGTTGTTTTTCAATGTTCTATACTGAAAGGTGTCGACAATTCAATAAAAAAATAAGGAAGTCGCATTTTACAAACCTAAAAGTTATGACGACTTTTCTCAGATTTTGTCAATCAATAACATTTTGCAACGAAATAATTACTCTTCCTCTTATCATTGGTCCATTTCGAGGTATGTTATTTCGTGTACAGAATAATCAACGAACTGGCAAAAAGAAGGTACTTCGAAATTCAAGATTTCAGAGACATAATATCGTCCTCGTGCACGAGTATATTGGGCATTGGGTGCACGTAAGGACACAAAGTCACGCGTTCAACTATTTTCACGAGAGAAACAAAGAAATCAACGCGAAACAAACCACTTAATTGCGGTACAACGAGAGAATCGCACGATTCGAATCGTCGAGTTGTCGGGAGTAGTCAAGTATTTACACACGTATCGATATGCACGCAGGTATGCACATAGCTTGAGTCTCAGGGTTAATTTGTAATCGAATTTGCGCTCGAGCCCCGGCAGAGCGTTATACCGTGACGCGTTCTCGTATCCCGCCCTCTCCCCAAACATACAACATTCGCACGATTTATAAATCCGTTCTACTTTATTTCGAAAACATTGTTCCTAATTGTCCGTAAAATCGATCCTCGTACGAAAGAAACCATTTTCCGCGTATGACACATTGACGATGCTGAAAAAAATCGAAAAAACGTTGCAAAGGCGAAGGGGTCGCTAAGATTTTCCCTCGAACGCTGTTGAGGCCGACGCCGGTCAAAACGTGTACTTCTTGTCGCTCCTACCTGTGAAACCCTCACTGTCATACTTCCAAAGTTTGTCACTGTCTTTCGCACGTTTTTATCACAATCAATACGTCTATATTCGTATCGCTACATGGATATCTCTCGATCTTCGAAATTTCTTTTTTTCAACAAAGTTTCGTACCACACTTTTGTACGGGGGATTTCTCATTATCATTATTTGCGTTCGTAGCGTGTGTACATCGAGAGCGCCAAAAAAATAGAACGGTCAAAAACGGCAAGAAAAGCGCCAAATACGCGGGACAATGAGAGCGGTGTGTTCTAGGGGAGAAAAAAAAACAAAAAAAAAACGCATTACCTGACGACATGTTTCGCAGTTCCTCCAGCTCTGCAATATCCACACTTTCCACACCACTGATCGACGATCCCTCCGAAAAGTCCTTACTTCCGTTTGGTCAATAGTTCACCCGCGCACACGTTGCAGTCCGCGTTTTGTTCGCACGTATGTCAAGCTAGTCAGTTAGTACACACGATATATATTCGTACGTCTACAATGTACGTATCCCGGCGATGTGATTAAACTTCGTCTCCTAGTTTCGCTTCAGCCGGTCGTTTCGATACCGCGATCCGCATTATTTGGAGAGCGCGCGACGAAGGTAGAAAACAAAAAAAAAGAAAAGAGAATGAAAAATCAGCGAGGCAAGCACGGGAGGATCGTTCGTTCCGTGGCGCGAAAACGACGAATCATTAAGGGCCGCAGCGTTCGAAATGGTATTACAGAATGATTTTATAGCACCACGCGTCGCGGTATTTTGAAAGGCGCTTCGCGAACGGGGCACGGGGCAGATATGAGCATCGAACCGCCGCGTAGGGGCCTAAAAATCGATATTTCGGTCTTTGCTCCTCCATCCTCGCGGTGCGGCGATTGTATGTGTGTGCAGCGCTGTCGGATGAAAGAGAGGAAGGAGAGAGAGAGAGAGGAAGAAAGAGAGAGAGCGATAGCGGGACGGAGAAAGAGCGCGAGCGCAAGAGTGAGAGGGGTGGAAAAAGAGAAAGGGGGAAGAGCGACAGAGAAGTGTAGTCGATTCTCGTGTACAAGTTCGCCTAGGTAGGGTGCCCCCTGGGTTTCATCGCATATCGATTTTCCTCGGCTACCCAATCGCACGCATCCATTTATCGCATCGATCGGTCGAGCTGATTTCAGCGTTTGCGTCCGTTTCTCCATCCTTCTTTTCGTAGCTACTCTCTCTCTTTCTCTCTCTCGTGCATACCCCTCGTATATTTGTATATATGCCCTTTTGCGCTTTGGTACATTCGATGCGTTTCCTACAAACGTGTAATTATCCCTATCGTCGCGACCCGAAAACTTACCTGATTCAACGAATTTACGATTTACCCTTGTAACGTCGAGTTTCGGTAAAAAAAAAAAACGAGGTGCGATGAACAAATCGTGAACATTCTCCTCTCCTTACGTATTGTGTCTACGTGCATGCGTTATAAATATATCGCGCGTTTCGCGATTCATTTCGCCCTCCGTGTGCTCCCCTTGCGGCCATTTGCTCTACCAAAAAGCGAGTCAGCGCCCGATTCTCCCGAGTTACCCGTTGAAGGCGCGCGTGCTTTCTTCAACACCCCAACACCCCTGCTACTCGCACATCTCGCATGTACGCGAAGCTGTGAAACTCCAGACTTTCCTCTCTCTCCCTCTTGGGGCTTTTTCGCCCTTAATGACGAACACGAGAGTAGCTGGGGAGAAAAGCCTGGAGACCGTAGCTCGCGGAGCGTGTTCGTGTATAAGCAACAATCGCGAGAAAAAAAAACCCCCACAATACGCCATCCACACTACCCATCGATGGCTTTTATCTATTTCTCCACTGAGCACACTCCACCCCCTCCTGCCGCTCTTTTTCGCCGCCTGCGCTCACTCTCCTGCCTTTGTGCCGGGTCGTCGCTTGCTCGGATATATACACTCTCGTGTACATCTCGAACGAGACGAGAGATGGCTCTATGCATAGGAGGGTGTGTAACTCTCCAACCCTCTGCTCACGCAGGCGCGCCCTCACCGATATACGCGGGCGATACCGGGCATCCGGGAATCGTCGCAGAGGGTGTGTTGGATTGAGATACACGCAGATTCTCATCATCTCGTACTCTCACGGAAAGTACACATCGTACTTCCTATTCCCGAAGAATGTTTCACCCCTGATTTTTTTTTATAGCAATTACGACTACGATCTTCAATTGCGGAAATGACCTATCGAAATGCTGATCTCAAATTAATTGGGATTGACCTATTAACCTATAAAAATCTATCGTTCGACGAACCACCGATCGTCAAAGTTACTGGATAGATTTTATAGGTTAAGTCAACCCGTCAACAAATGCGAGGGAAAGCTACCCTTGTACATCGCAGATTTTGAAATACAGAATCAGTATCTCTTTGATTCAAGCTTTTCTTGTGTTGCGATTTTGTTTTCGACGTTGAAATGGAGATTTTGGACCAATTCATGGTGAAGTACTATTCGGCAAGCACCATTGCGTGTGATTCCTGAAGGGTGGAGAAACGCGAGAATTATCTAAAGCCACGTGATACACTCTCATCGTGTACGTAACGTTCAGTTTAAGGCATATAAGGTCGACTACAACATCCGGTATCAGAGGTTCCGTGGATATTGTGATTTCGAGGATTCGAGACGAGTGCGGTAATACTGCATTGCGTCGTCGACCTATTTTACAACCCGCCATCAACGTGCACCCCACTTCCTCCACCGTACCTCATACTCTCACGCTCGTTTCTCTCTATGCATTAATTACCTCCCGTTTTTCTTCCGTACCGTTCTCGTTTACATTCAGGGTCATTCGATAACTCCATCATCCCCCCCATCCCAATGGGGGTGCCAGAAGTGTTCACTGATATTATACGAACCAAAAGCATCAAGATTTCCTGTCACCGCTTAAAGATCTTTCAAATTCCATTTTCGTAGCCGATCTTTTCTGATGTTTGCTGCGCGAGTATAAGCCCCCCCCCCCGCAACATTTATTCACGTCTCTCCCCGCTCCCAACCTACCACACATGTTCTTCCTCACAGCAATGTACGGACGGCGATGGAACATTGTTTTCCATGAAATGAGAACCTTGCGGCTACGCCCTTCGAGGTATATATACTGTAACGGTCAAAAACTCGTCACAAATAAAATGTATTGTTTCCGGACTGGATCAGGGAATAAATTAATTGAGACTCAGGTGTTTTTTGATAGTTAACATTAAAAAATAAATTTATTCATTAACGCTGGCTCTATACAACAACAAAGAATAGTTTTAAACCTAATTGTTTTGTGTAATGTGTTGTTCGTGTTGTTTCTGTTCAAAATTAACGTTCCGTCGGTAAATTCTTGTCCCGGATGGTAAATATGTTACTCGCAGGGTAATTATTCTTCGTCCTCTGACGATTGTCGCGGGTCGATAATCGATACGCTCGATTGACCGCGGTGCGGTAGATCGCGGCGCGGAGAGGGGAAATGCGCGCTCGCCCTTGACGGTTTGAGCCGCGACTCGCGTGTAGGTGTGAGTGTGAATATGTGTCGCTAGCAACCCTATCGCTCGTTTTAATGCCACTCGACAAGTTTATTGATTTTCACGATCGTGGCGCTAGCCATCGATCCTCCGGCGATTACGACGTGCAGTGTCGCGAAATGAGCGCGGCAAACACGGAGATCCAAGAGCCCTCTCGTGTAACCGGGGTAGTCACGAAGAGAAAGTTAACTTAGGGGAAGATTGTGTAGGGAAATAATTTGAACGTGGAATCCTTAAATATTAAAAAGTGCTTCCTATTTGGGAGAAGGAGTAGAAAACGTATGCAAACACGGTGTAATCTGACGTGATGAAGTCAAGTGAACTTCAGAATCGGGGTCAAAAATAAATAATATAAATGGCCCGAATTTCACGTTAGATTTTCTTTTTTTTCTGTTGCGATGTTATCTATAAACACCTGACAATTTCGAGGCATACTTTCCACTAATGTCGAGGCATAATATTTTGAAGTGTTTAACGCTCCGTTGGATTAGTCATGTTTCGACGCGTTTTTTGAGCCATAGCCATTCGTCTTCGACCACCGTGAAACGACAACTGACGCTTTCTATGAATGTCGTTGGGAGAGTCATCTACTCGCGTTTGAACCAACCCTCCAACGTTTTCCAGAAAAATAGTTGAGCCGTTCGAACGGACTGTAATCTACTTCTCCGAGCGACAAAATGTCTACGCGAGTACAGTTCGAGCGCGAATGCGACGACGGATGCTCGCTTATCTTATAATGTCTCGCCCGTTTCGTACTCTTAACGAGATTTAAGAATTTCGATTAAACTCAATAAAGCTCTATTGTATCGTAAAAGTGAATCGTGTACATGTACGCGTTCTCGGATTCGAGATGACTCGACGTTTTCCGTCGCCCACCTGCGATCCCGCAACAAGTCCTGAACGTTGAAGGTTAAGCTTTGATTTTGTATAAATCGAGTCTGGCTTCATTCCGCCGCAACAGTGTCTTCGGTATTCGTGGAATGTGCGAAAACAAAAACGCTCCCGCGTACATCCGTTTTCACGATATTCTCCACTTGTCAAGATCACATGTTTCCTTTTCTCTCTCCAAACACTCTCGAGAACACCGATCGTCCGTCAGAGGGCGACAGTGCTCTGTTTCTTTTCTCTTTCGCCTTTTGTCTTTTCTTCTTTCAATATTCCAGCGGCCAACAATACCGAGCTCGATAAATAAACGCAGGACACATGTATATCGTCATCCTCGAGTGGACGCGGTGTATCAAAGGGCATTGGTACAGAAGACTTTTTTTTTTACCGTGAACACCATTCTTGTGTATGCGCGTGCACACGAGTACATAACGTGTTTACGCGTTTACACATGCGTGAACGACACGTAGTCGCGTAGGTAGAGACGGTATCGTAAGATCGTGGGACTTTTAATGTTTCGTCGTTAAGAAACGTGCGCGTGATGTCAAATTCGACGAATCGGTGGACACGTAGTCGAACGATGATATGAACGCGAGAAGGGGCCCGAATTCATCCAGTTACAGGTAATCGGTGCTGGATATTTCACGGTTGGCTATCAATCAAAATCACGCGTTGAATGGGACGCGAGTGCGCTTCGTCGCGGAGTACCGGAGACACAAACAACACACGGCCTTCGATGGAAAGGTGCGAATTTTTCGTTTCCTTCTCGCGTGAACGCGCGTGCGCGCCGGTCCGCGTGTGTTGTACCTGTGTGTGTATCTGTGTGTCTGTTATTTTGGTGGTACATTTCCTCACGACGACGATTCCACACGGTTTTTGAGTTCATTGCTTTTTATAGAATATATACGCGCCAGTGAGGAATTACTTTTAATTCCGCGATCCGTGCGCGATTCTCGTAAACGCACAACGAGTAATTAACGATGGTGCCGCGTTTCGTTGGGATTCCATGGAATTCTCTTGTCTACTTTTACGAACGAGATATTAGGTTAAGTCGATGAGGGGGTCAGGAATAACCCGTGAGGAAACAATCGCGACGCCCGATAACCAAAACAACGAAGATTTCGCACGAAAAACCGTGAGTTTTTCCTTTTTCCAACCCTCGTCGGTGACCGGTTTCTATTCTCAGTTTTATTTCGTCACAGCGACGCTTATGTTTCTCAATGTTTTTGCGAATCGACGTTTACGGCTTTAGGACAATTTTATTATCTCCGAGGAACGAAATGTGTAAATTTGAAAATTCACAATTAAACTTCCGAATCATTGCTCGATTATAGCGATTAGAAAAAGATCGGAGTCGATACTCTTATTACGCATGGAAATGTCAAACTTAATAGTATTTGTTGTCATCGACCGATACGCCACTGGACATTGTATATCTTAGCGAAGTATCACAACGGAGTATCCTGGGGTCTATTACCAGTGGTTTCAAACCAGAAACGTAAAGTATGAGTTGCACCATTATTCGTCAATGATCTTTAGAAACCTCTGTATTCGGAAGGTCACAAATTTCTTCCGTTCGATTGATTCTTTGACAATTTGTAATAGACAAAGAGAACTGTTCATGAGTAATTGGGAAATTGCAAGAATCATTAGCATTTCCAACTGGGGATATCTGATACCAAAGTTGGTTAATTTCTCACATCACGTAGAGAAGAGTATAACGCTGGGACCAGCTTTGTTTTTTAATACTATTAGCAAGCACGTTGATACGCTTCCATTAGAGAACATCAGATAACGGAAGATAATTGACTTGTTCAAAGAAAGAGTTTGCTATTAGAGGACGAAACTACATTACGACTATCCGAGGAATAAATGTTCTCTATCTAGTCCCAATTGTGGTTTTCATTTTCAACATGCATCGCAGTACTTTGTTGAGTGTGCTAATTGAAGAGTTAATGAGATCACACCTGAATTCATTGCAAAATTAAAAATACTATGTTCACAGCCCTAAAATGGAGCACATTCTAAGGAAGTGGGAATTGTTCCCCGGGCGGAACAGATTTTGTTGCGACGGAAGGATTATGATGGCGCCTCGCACAGGTGTTTTTGGCCTAACGGTTTTTCTTATCTCTGGCACAAGTGCTCTGTTTTTCGCGTACGAGTGAGTATATCTCAATAAATATCTATGAGAATACCGTAGAGTTTTCTTCCATGACTAGTACACGGTCACTGATACTTCCTATAACGTTAATCGAAGGAAATTTGACCAAGTTGAAAATACAAAAGAAATCTCCATTCAATTTACTCCGATAGAAGATTTCTTTCATACATTTATTCTTTAAAAAGAGCAATGAAGAAGCAATCTTTCGCTCAAAGTTTATTGATTCAAAGGAAGCGCTAAAATTTTTGCACCGACTAGATCACTTGTTGGAGAAGTCATCCAGAGTTGGCTTAGTAAGCTTCAAGCTTACTAAGCTTGAAGTGTCCGATAAACGATCAAAGAATTTTTCTTCACTGTGGTTTGAATTTATCTAAACTATTAATTCTGTTTGGTATTCATTTTATACAGTTGTCCGTATTTGGCGATTCACATAACTCCCGCTATACCAGTAATAGGAGGATTGCTGTTCCTCTTCGTAATGTCTTCTCTATTCAGAACGAGCTTCAGCGATCCAGGCGTAATTCCTAGAGCAACACCCGACGAGGCTGCTTACATAGAAAGGCAAATTGGTAAAACTCTTTAAAAAATCTGCCCATACAAGAGAACACCCGAAAAAGTGGAAATAAACACGCCAATTTTGCTTGTTCATTTTCAGAAGTGCCAAACAATGGCAATTCGATAACTTACAGGCCTCCACCTCGAACGAAAGAGGTATTAGTTAGAGGGCAACCCGTGAAGCTCAAATATTGTTTCACCTGTAAGATATTCAGGCCGCCTAGAGCCTCTCACTGTAGTTTATGTGATAATTGTGTAGGTGAGTAAAGGAAGAATATTGAATGTTTCAACACCTTTTTGGTTAGAGTCGAAAAAAAAAGTTATCAAAAAACAGGATAACTTAGCCGAATATTTTAAGATTAAAGGTTTCGAACCATCACGGTTGTCATCAATGATGAGAATATTTGTTTTTACTCGCAGAGGCATTTGACCACCATTGCCCATGGGTCGGCAATTGCGTGGGTAGACGAAATTATCGATACTTTTACGCCTTTATTGTTTCACTTGCATTCCTCTGTGTCTTCATATTCGCGTGTGCGATAACACATCTCATAATGCGTGAGTACAGCAGGAAACGTCGTTTTCCTTATTTTTGTTTCTATTTACGTTTCTCGCTGTCTTTTACTTCAGCAACTATTTATGACTTTTCGTTTTCCTTTTGTAGTAACCAGAGACGACAGACCGTTTTTAGAAGCCGTGAGGCTATCACCAGGAAGTGTCGTTGTCGGAGTCGTTTGTTTCTTCTCCGTTTGGAGTATACTCGGCCTTGCTGGTTTTCACACTTACCTGACTACGAGCAATCAGACTACCAATGAAGACGTGAGTTACATAGTTTCGCGTCTCATTTTTATTTACTACCATGGCGATACACCTTGAAAGAAAG
Organism: Ophioninae sp. B BG-2022a; assembly: GCA_030522765.1. Taxonomy (NCBI): domain Eukaryota; kingdom Metazoa; phylum Arthropoda; class Insecta; order Hymenoptera; family Ichneumonidae; species Ophioninae sp. B BG-2022a. The sequence goes on from JAPYZJ010000168.1 coordinate 47,280, forward strand.
AAATAGAACACCGCAAACAATATCGGAGGATTGACCCTCTTTAATTTTGTTGACGTTACAGATAAAAGGCTCGTTTACGAGTAAACGAGAACAGGAGAACTTCAATCCTTACAGTCAAGGAAATATATGTAGCAATTGTTTCTACGTACTCTGCGGTCCTGCACCACCGAGTTTGATTGGTAATTGTAACGCTCTATTTTTCTTTTAATTCTTCGATCGTTCATCGTCTTTGTTTCAACACAACGTATTTTGGATTTTCCAGATCGTCGTGGCATCGTTACGCCAGAATATATGGCGGAGCAGGAAAAAACGCCAGACGATTATGTGATAACCAACGCATACAAGGCTTACGGGACTGTAAAAATATTGCAACCACAGGTGAGCGATATCGATATCGAATATCAATCGATATATCGACTATCGATTGTTTTTCTTCGTTCCATTATCATTCCAAATAAAATTTGAATTTGTGATCAATTTTTTAAGTTCCTGAACTTCTCGCACAATTCAGCTATGAAAATCGTGTGAGCAGGATTCTAGGATTTTTAATTAGCGATATACTACAAATCGGCGAGACATAAAAAATCATTTTGATTTTGAAAATATGAAAATAATTTTATTGCTACAATGCAAATTTCAATCCCATTGAATCGTCAGTAATTTTATGGAAACACGAAACAATCGATGAACGTTAAAATGTCCAAACATTGCCTCGTTTCTTCGCAGGCCAATGGAATAAGTATCGAGACTGCACCAACGACGGAATTGACGGGCTCGACGAACAATCTCGTATCGGGTCAACGTTCGCCCCGTATAGAATCGTTGAACGGTGAGTTACGGATAGCGACCCGTTGTCCACCCGAGGAAATAATAAAGTACCCGCGGCAGTACACAAACGAGACGTACGTAACGAAATATCCATCGAGACTGACGACGCCCCAGGAGCGTTTTAAGAGCGATCAAACGCGCGAAACGGACAAGCTCAACGCCGATCTGAAGAAGTACAGTTACACCTGTGACGAAAACATACAAAAGTATCCGCAGCGTTGTCTTGACGAGTATCATCGTTGTTCCGACAATAATTTGATTTACGATCAGTTCGCGGTCGAGCGTAAGTTCGCGATTGATTTGCAGAAGTATCCGCAGAGATATTCCGAGGATACACTCGGGAGATACCGGGAGGATGAAACTAATGGGCCTTACATAGATTTGCAAAAATTTCCGCAACGCTATCGAGACGAACCACCCGCGAGATTGTCCAATTCCCAGCACACACTCAAATACAATAACAATATACGATGCGCCCAGCACGCGGTCAAATATCCGATTACGAAAAACATTTTGCCGGCACGTTTATTGGGTCACGGTGGTATACCGATAATAGGACAAGCGGCTATTGGCCTAGTCGTAAATAGATTTGGCTCGGCACCGTTGAATCACGGAATGGCCTTCGCCGAAAATTCATTGTGCACCAGCGAGATAACGGAGGACGATATGCTCAACAGACGTTTCATCGTTAGCTCGATGAGCGACAACGACGACATTTAGCACTCCCTGTGAAAGAAAAAAACAATCGTGCGAATATCAAAGTCGCGGTAAAAACGAAAAATCTTTCGAACCGAGAGAATAAAACTTCAATGGTTTTTTACCCGCGTGAATGACGTTCTACCGTCACGTGTCGCTTGGCATTTCGCCTCGAAAGCTCGTTAACGAGAATCGTCTGTGGTGTAATCGTGTCTTTGAAATTTAGATAAGATAATTCCCGACGAAAAACAAATCTAATTACAATTACACATACACGTACACAAACATGCACGTATTCTATGAGTAATCTTAAAAGGAAAATACGTATTTCTTTGTTTATAATTACGGCTCGTTATCGAGGGCTCGGTCTGTACTGTTTGGTAAGTTCATCCGTCAACTTTGTAGCATCCCCAATTTATTCATGCTCTAATAACTACGCGTTTATACACTTTTATTTGATTTATCAACTAATTTTTTTTTTTGCTAATGTTTTCCAAACGTTCACAGTGTTTCTTGGTTACATTTGTTTTCTTTTTTTTCGTTGCTTTTTTTAATTTTCTTTGTCCGGCGTTCGTATTATTAGCGTGCGCTGCCTGATGTGAAGATTTTTTTTTGTTTGCGACTAATCGCGATTCGTATAGTACTCAAATTATTGCGAGGTTTTTGGTTTTTCAAGTTTCACGCGGGTTCTCTGAAAAATGGAAGTAGTATTCATCTTGTAGACATACGTTGTAAGAAACGCACGAATTCGTTTATAAACTTACAACACCTGTTTCATCCGTCGATTCATTGATTTTTCAAACGTTAATTCAATTCTTTGATCATTTTTTCCTTAATGGGTTATGAGTTGGACTTTTCTAATTATATGACATCAATAGGCTTGGCTTATGCTGACTCGATAAAAAATGTATTGAAAAAAAGAGGATGAGGTTCGACTGAACGTATTTCAGTTCAGTGATGATTTAAATGTTTTCATTATTTCGAATAAGCGACCTGGAGATGATGTTCTCAATTGATCTCATAAAATGATCACGAACATTCAAAAACTACAAAAACTCAACTTCATTTTTCTGTCAAATTAGGGTTTTTTATTTCGAAAATATTGAAATCAGTTATTGTCTTGGAAAGTTCATTGTAAACTGCCTTTTATGTTTCATTATTGCTGACGTGACGTATTGATTATTTTGACATCATTGCCGAGTATGGAGAACAATATTGCCACGTTTTAACGTTGAGAAGCCTCAAAGATTTCTCAGGAGTTTCTTTTACACGAATCAAAGAGCAATCATTCGACAGTTATGGTTAATTGCTCGAAACTGAGAATTACGCATATCGTGTATATGATAATTTAGAGATGCGACTTTAATCAACAAAAAAATATACGTATAAAAGTAAAAAAATAATAAACACAGTGAAAGAAAACGCATTTTGACAGAAAATGATAGTAATTTGTGCTTTGTAGGAACGAATACACAAAGTCCATAAAACGATTAATATAGAAATGCAAAATAGAAACAATTTTTCACGATTTGAACATTTCCATTATTGCAAACAGCCATTGTATTTAATTTCGAATATTGAAGAGAATCCGTATAATACTTCGTAATGATGTTTAATTTCAGGTAGCACGACGAATAGCGTGAGTCATCTCGTATCGAACGAAGTGCCATTGGCATCGCTCAACATACCGCCGATGGACATTGACGAAATCGCACCTTTGCCATTACGACAAAATGTTCTCGGTACAACGAGTATCGACAACGCGATCGCGCCTGTTGCCGTAACAACGCCATTATCAGCCTCGAGACTGAGATTGTTGCAGGACACAACGATGATCGAGTCGGCGCTCGATCTCGACTCCCTGGACGACTCGAGTGTTGGCCGTGGCAGTCAGTCGGGTCTTATTAAAATGGGCGTTGTTTGACGAACGGATAACCTTCATCGATGCTGATCATCTTTTCGTTTGAGAAAATGAAAACGAATAGCCAGGATTGAGACGACGAAGTGCTTTGCGTCGATCCAGAAAATCTAAAGGCAAATCTACGATGTAGATTGCATAGAAATACTTGTCAGTTGCTTAATTGCAATTCAGGGGATCCGTTAAACTCACCGAATCTTCTTTTCTTTGCGTTTTTTGTACGGGAACAAAATACTTTCATTTGCCGTTCGAACAACGATGCAAAACCATTCAGTTTCGCGATATTTCATTAGACAATTCGTTTTCTGTCAAAAAAAAAAGAGGCCACTTCATTTTCAGTCGGGATAACAAATTTTTCATGCACAAAGTTCATTATACGGGTGCTGGGTACAAATGGGCATTTCATAAAGATTCTTCTTTTTTTTTGTCATTCGTACACGTTGCATTTTCGGGTGTTCGGAAATTCTATGCTGATCGGAGTTTTTGAATTAAGCGCTTCCAGACACGGCCTCTTTCGCTGGCCTCGGCAAAGAAACGAGATGGCTACTTGGATTGTGCCGTGAACGACTATGATCTCTGCGAATCGTCGGATCGTTTACGTACTCGACGAGATTTCGATGAAGAACTTTGACTTTTCAATTCATACGTATTTGAGAGGCGCGGGAGGGGGAGGATGGTTTGCGCGAGAAGTGCACAAAAGTACACGCATTATAGCCTATGCGATGGATGTAAAGTGATAAACACACGATGCACATCGCTAAAAAAAGCGATTACACTTACCCTGTCGAGCGAAGAGAAAACGGATGTATTTTTTGAATAATTCTTCGTTTTCTTTTTTCCCACAATTACACGCGAGATGAGAATATAATTCCAGACGAGGGAGTTCAAAATGTACGAGCATCGTGCTCCGGAGTGTGAGAAGAAAATGAATATTGTTGTTAATCGTGGCTCATTTTTAACCCGATGTTTTGTGATTATATGTACAGTTCAGAGAGATCGATGTAAATAAGAGAAAACAGAGCGATATATTGTAAAACTTCCATGAAGTTTTCACGAAACATGCCTACATGAAAGCAGGGAAGCAAACCAGCGATGTTAACGGTTAATACAGAGAAAGCGCGACGTTTGAAGTATTGAGGACGATCACGAAAAGTTCACAGTGCATTTCAAGCAATACAGTTATCACTGCCTAGATTTGTGTGAAACAAAAGCATTTTTGTATCGCGGTCGGTATATGATCCTCGTGAATCTGGCGATAACCGTATAAACCTCATTTGTACGTTTGAAATAACGAGATAACCGATTGGAAGTGATAGATGCGCGTTATTTATTATCGTGCACGCCGATACGACTTGACGATATGAGACGACGGTATGTTTTGGTGTTTTCTTTTCTGTGGATAAACTGTGTGCAGTGACACCATAATTGTACATATTATATAAATATTAATTCTAGAAGACAATTATAATATAAAGACAGTTAAGAAGAAACGTCAACTCATTTGTTCAATCTCCTCAGATTTTTTTATATCCTAAACCTCCGTAGCGAAGTGCCGATCGATAAAAATGGACCAATACTTGAGATTTTCAACTATATATTCAAATGTAAAAATGACCCATTTGTTTTATTGTTGAAAGTGAGCACGACGATCTATATTAATTTTGAAAAAAATTATTCAAATGGGATAAAAAACGAAATCATTGTTGGACTGGTTTTCAAAACATAATTACGAATAATATTACACATCCGTTCGGAGGTGTACGGTTGAGTCTGAAGAATACTGGCTATTATATGAATAAATCTTTACGTCTGATTCATTTATGTGTATCCGTGATCCAGAATCATCGAATGTCCAATAAATGTCAATTCCGGATTGTACCGCTAGACGGTAATGTTCGATTATTCGTTTCCGGTTAAGTTTCCATAGGTTAAATGACGATAGAAGATAAATCAGAATAATGTTCATTCTTAATCGACCAACTTCACTTATGTAGTTCAATGACGCCGGCAAACGGCAAAGCGTGTGTCGCAAAGGGACAGACAAGATATCACGTCGTACATTGATTGTTCTATACGATTCGAGTAAATGGAGTGAAATTGTTTTCAAAATAGGCTATTATAAATTATAAAAATGGTAAGTGGCGCTTATTTTACACATTGACTGAACAAGAGTAATTTTTCGAAACATAACCTCAAAATCGTTTGTTTTCTTATCAGCGATGCGCATGATTTCTGACGATTCCTCTACGTTTTATTTACGATTTTTTCTCCAATAAGAAGAATAATCCAAGACTAGAGACTTGCAGTAAAAAATACTCGATCTAAAAAAAACTGGAAAGTTGCAATTGAAAATTAGAACTCCCGATGTTTGAGTATTTTTTTACGTTCTATTAAATTTTACCCATTATGTTTACAGTATAATATATAGGTCTAAAATTAGCAGTAATTTAAGTGACTATCATCATAGTAATTATAGATGACGAATCGACACGTTTGAGACAATAGTAACAATGATAAAAAAGACCCATCAGACGTCATTGTTTTTTGGTTACAGTTGTTTTACTCTTTCTTCAAATCACTGATCGGAAAAGACGTGGTGGTTGAATTGAAGAATGACCTCAGGTAAAAAGATCAGTAATGAATTATTTTAAAGGTAGAAATCAACTAGCAAAAAATAACTGAATCTCATTGGTGTCCTACAGTATATGTGGTACGCTCCATTCCGTTGACCAGTATCTCAACATAAAACTAACAGACATAAGTGTCACAGACCCAGACAAATATCCTCATATGGTGAGTGATCCTTCGCTGGGAATTTATTAGACCATACATCGTCGTCATTCCTGGCAACGATTTCCATTCCTTTCTCATGATTTTTATCTCGCATCACAGCTGTCTGTGAAGAACTGTTTCATCAGGGGTTCGGTCGTGCGTTACGTACAGTTACCTGGCGACGAAGTCGATACGCAATTGCTACAGGATGCAGCGCGGAAGGAGGCTGCAGTTCAAACTCGATAATGATGATTCGTAAACAAAAAACAATAGGCTCATAAAAGAATTTCTCAATTTTGTAACGATCCCTTTATTTCTTTCTTAACGAATAAAAAAAAAAAAGAAGACAGATGACAAAATAAGAGCCGGCTGTACCTTTATTTGTGCATGCGTAGCTTAAAACTGGTTGAATCTGTGAACGGCACGTTTAAAGTAATCCACCCTTCGCCTCATTTTTCTTAGGTACAATCTACGAAAGACCACATCGATGCGGGTTCAAAATAATTTATCGAATGTGATCTAATGAAACTACGCTTAGCGGAGCAAAGAAACCAACGAAAAACACAAGAAATGCACGACTAAAATAACGGGGATGCAGATTACGAAGATAACGAACGACAGAGTGTTAAACTTTTTCATTTATTGAAAATATTTCTGTAAAATGTGTATATCCGCTCGGCCACGCAGACCAACAAACCGAATTTTGGATAATAGATTAGAAAAAAAAATCAAAGAGATTCGTAGCGAAATCGTAAAACATATAGTAGAGATATTATTATTATTCCTAACGATTACTTGTTGTTGCTTTTCCTTTCTTACTCTTCTTTCTTGTCATCGTTTTCTCTTATCCTCGATTATTCTAAATGAAGGTCCAATCAACGATGCGTTGGCTTTTTACTTTGTTAATCTTATTATATTAATTATATTGTGTATAACAAAGCGGTAACAACTTGTTAATCTCGTAACTATTATCGTAGGAATTATACATTATGATTAATTTAATAATTATACAGTAACTAATAAATGACAATAATAATAATGATGATAATAATAATAATAATAATAATAATAATAATAATAATGATAATCATAATACAATTAGGATCTTTAAACTAATAAGTAACAATAAATAAATGTGTTTTGATCCAATATCAATTTTCCACTAAAATCATTTATTGTTTTTGCTCATTTCTTTTTGTATTAATTATTTAACAACAGTTTTTTTTTCGTTTTTTTTTCTCACGTTTTTTAAATCTTTGCATTATTTGCTCTTTAATTCAGTAATCGTAGTAAACATAGTAATTATTTATAATATTGTGCAAATAACTCATATTTCTGTATTAGAGTTTAATGAGAATTTCATTCAATAGAGGAGCTCTCTTCTCTTCGCTCTCGATTTACCTACACCTATTAGTATGCTCGCGATTCGTTTCCTACAGCTGTTTTTTTTTTTGTTTTCCTTATCTATACTCCAACTTTCTTCTCTCCTCTTTTTTGACTTCATCATCAATTATTCTCATTCTCACAAGCCCATAATGCGTGGCCTTTTTTTTCGTTAATCTCTCTCCCTCTCCCCCTCTCTCTCCCTTTCGTAATTCATGCTTCGTAAGTGTAACAGAACGTGTATATAATATGGACAGTACTTTTATAATAATGTGTCGTTTTGTTTTTTTTTTCCATAGCTAGGTTGTTGAAAATTGGATTCTTAGCTCATCTACCTAGCTTGACCCATGGCAGTTGCTTGTTAATTACTGGCCGACAGGCTCTTCAGCTTCGTACTTTACAATAGCCTCTGTCATTTCTTCCTCTATCGATTTTTATTATCTTATACATCCCGATGGTTTTTTGTTTGCAATAATAAGATTCGTTTCTTTCCCACTTTTTGTATTTGTTTCTTTTTTGTTGTCCCTTTAATTCTCGATTCGTAATTTTATCGGGCAAGAAAACACAAAGGCAAGGCATGAACGGAAAAAGAAAAAAGAAAGGAAATTATTGCGCAATGCGTCTGGAAAGCGGCGAAGTTAAAGAACAGCTTCGTTTCGTATTTAATTTACCATTGTATTTTTTTCTTATTTTTTGTTTGTTTGTTCGTTCGTTCTTCACGTTCTGGGATCACAGCGTTTCGTCGGAAAAAGAAAAACTCTGCGAGCCTCGAACCGAAAAGATCGTCGTGCCTATCGGTATTATTATTTTTTTTTATTTCTTCCTCTCTCTACATATTTCGCGCTTCTCCAACTTTGCCTCCCCCATACATTTCCCTTACTTTAATTAATCTTGTCCGTTGTCTCCTCTTTTCTGGTTTTTCTCTCTTTTTTTTTTTTTGGTTTGTTTGTTTATTGGCGATGAACTTGTTCAACCTAGCGATAAATGGTGTAGTATTTTATATTACAATGCGCGATTTCAAGAATTTTAAGAAGAAAGGGCAGTATCGTTAACGGAGTAAAGTACGTGCCGTGTGTAACGATTCGCTCAGCGATTGATTGGTGAAATCAATAAACAGCCCATGTATAGCTATATTACAGCGATCCCCAAATTAAAGAGGCAAATTTACAATATTTATTGTTTAAGGATGAATATAAATAAGCGGATTGCTATAGTATTTACATACTCTCGACGTTCTCGTTATTACCGATTCCGTTTTTTTTTTACCTTTTTTGTTTTCTTCTTTTTTTTGTTTTTCGTTTACTTCGTAATATCCGTGAAAACGCGAAAAGCTTCGCAGCTCGCTTCGAACGAATTGAGGAAAAAAAAAAAAGTAATTGTATATCTTATTTGTATGTGCCTTATAGTCGATGTATCTAGTATCATCGACAAAACAGTATCTAAGTAGTACATTCAGGCGATTGTTTCTTTTTTTTTTTTCAAACACTTTTTCGTCGAAAAATATTTTTAAAAAACAAGCCAAGAAATCAACCGTTTATTTTTTATTTTTGTCATTTTATTATTTTTTTTTCTTTTGTTTTTGTTTATCTTCGATACTGATTCGTGTGATTCCATACAAGGTGAAAAATGTATCAAATCAGTCGCAGCTTAATCGCGTTTATCCGAGCCTCGATGATTCGTGGAAAGATTGATAAAAACGGGGGAAGTTAAGATCTTTCGAAAGCTCGAATGATTTAATACATTTCGTGCCTCTGTGATTATTAAAAATGTCTTCGATAACGCTTCGGTAATTATATCATCTATTCAATGGTTAATTTTTTGTTTGTTTTGCAAAAACATCGTTCTCGTTATCCTCAAATTTACATACACTTAAAGCCTTCAGAAAATCACATGTTTTTTTTTCTCATCAGACACCGACGAAATCCACGAGATTTTTTTTTTTTTTCGAAGGGCCTTGTTTTCTCCTTTTTTTAAATATATTTTTTTTTTACACAATACCAGGTAGATCTCTCCCCCACTGTATTAGACTTTTGGTATTCTATACATGCTTGGTGACGACGCGATATATTTTTTTTTTTTTTACAGTTGCATTATACACTTTTTTTTCTCGTTCGATCAAAGGAGAGGCTGTCGTTTTCATTTCAATTAATTCATTTAATACTGCATCTCGAGAGAGAGACGATTAATTCAATGTAACTTATTATCTTTCTCGCTTGATTCTCTTTATTGCTTCTCATCTCTATTGATATAGGTCGCTGCTGTTCACATATCGCGCACTTGACGAGAATAGAGTATCGAAAATATATCGTGTATAAATGATTTGATTATTATCGAATTATTTGCACACATTACAGCGTCGTGGAAATGAAGAGTAATAACGTTCTTTCTCTCTTCCCTTACACCCTCAGTTTTTGTGTGCACACACGCAACATGTATATATATACATATATATATATATTTATAAATATATTTGCAAATATATATTTATATGCATATATATGTGTTGATATTGAAGCGTCGCCTAATATCTTTGCAATTAACATAAATCTTACACTTTATTTTCGCTAATATCTTTTCATTCTTGCGTCCGTCGTTAATTTTCAGTTTTTCAATCCGGGAGAGGTCCTTTTTTTTTTATTGCAACAATATTACGAATCAATATTATCGTGGAACGTAAAAAATATTTCAATCGCTATTATTTCGTCCGTCTCGTATTTTCAATAATGACCGCAGCAACAACAGAAAAAACTTTGACGCGCGTATAAAATTCTCGATCGTTTGAAGCGTCTCAATTTCTTCGTTTTCTCCCCTCATGTTTTTTTCTTCTTTCTCACCGTTACAGCAAACTATGGGGAGTGAGTTGGGGAATTAAAGAGAAGAAAAACATTTAAAAAAAAAAAACAAAACGAGAGGAATGTAAAAATCTAATACAAGAAAGTTATTATTGTTTTTTTCGATTTTAATGAAAAATTTCAAACGAGACACTCAGCGTGAAGAAACGCAATAAAAAAACGAAAAAGAAAAAACAAAGAAATAAGAGCACTATTGCGCGCACCGCCCTTACGAATGGACAATCCTTTTTGTGTTTTTGTTTTCCTTTACTTTTTTACAAAATTATATTTACTCTCGTATTTTTTTTTTATGGACGAATACGACGGGATCGTCGTAGCAAACTCTTTCTTTTTTTTTTCCGCGAGGCGATTTTTTTAAGGTTAAGTTATTACGTCGACTACACATGTGTATTCGTGTTGTGATAACGCGCGAAGACCTCCTTCGAATTACGCGATCATTCTTCATTTTTAAGGTCATGCTTTATTTATTAGACGCGTTTGTATTTAGCGTTAAGTGTATTCCGTTTTTCTCTTTTTTTTTTTTTTTCAACTGTGTACCGGGTGTCGTAATAACGGCGTAACAAAATGTGGACTTTTGCGTTTCTTTTTTTCGAGCCAGACCGTGTGGACTTGAAGCGAAATGCCTGAGGGTTCTTTGCGATACACGATATTGCAGATCTATATAAAAAATATTTCCTACGATAATAATAATAATAATAATTATAACAACAACGATAATTATAATAATCAATAAATAATAATAATAATAATAATAGTAATAATCCAACAGCTCGTTATTAAGATAAACTCTGTTCTTTTTTTAATAATATCAATTTGTTTTTATTAATCTCTCGAAATAGCGATTCTCTCCCGCCACTCTTCGATTCGTTTCGCGGCGTTTTGGGGAGGGGGGGAGTTTACTTTATACACATATATTTTCTTCACCGTTTTTTTTTCTTTTTTTTTTTTTTAATATGAATATCGACAGAGGCATCCTAAAGTACTTCGACAAAGCAGGCGCGACATCGATATTTGAGTAATTTGTACGAGTATAATTTACAATGATTTTCCTCAATCTCGCTTGATTTTTTTTTTTTGGTTTTTTGAGCTTCTATGTAGCTTAGATTAATGAACGTTTTTTTTGTTTTTTTGTTATTTCTTCTTTCAATTACTGTCTCGTAACTTCTCTCCGTGTGTATGCGTGTGTGTGTTTGGGTTGGTGATAGTGTGTACGTGCAAAATTGATAAAGACGCGTGTCCGGTATCGAATACGTGTTAAGCCCCCGATTAACATTCGAATAATCCGCAAACTCTTTGACGCGAGGATTCGCTGAAGGAAAAAATTGGTTACACATATCTTCCCGCGCGATTGTATTAAAAAATTGACAATGTCAAATTCGACGTGAGAATACTTTGTACACGATAAATATAACGATTTATCGCGATTCTTTAATTCCTTTTCAACATTGCAATTCGGAAGATATTCCGCTGGGGATTTTTCCGCTGAAGGATCTTCGGTTCAGTCGAGCAGATATTCCCCGGTTTTTACGTTTTAACTTCTTTCTTTTTTTTTTCGTATCGAATACGGACTTTTCCAATTTCCCTTGGTAATGACTGGGCGAAAATTCATTCCGCTCGTTCATGCCAATATTCAACTGTTTCATTTCTGTTTTAATTCCTTTTCTGATTCCAAAGCGTCGACAATTTTTATAATCGGATAAAAAGTGTTTTCTTTTTGTGTGTTTGTGTGTGTGTGTGTTTTTTTCTCAGTGTGCGTGTGAATAGGTTCTACGAGGTAACGAATCACCTTACGTTTAAAGCTTGCCACCGTCGTCGTCAGTTTTCAATATAATTAGAATTAATCGTCGTAATTAATATTAATAATGAGAATAATATGATATTATTACATAATATATAAAATAATGTAACAATATTATACAATTTAATATTATGTCATGGAAAATAAGATTATGCAATAATAATAATAATAATAATAATCGGGACAATCGTATTGCGAAATAAATAATAAAAATGATTTTATTTATTCGGGCGATCTGCACGGTTCGCGACGAAAATGATCCGTCCATTGAAGTGTACATTTCTTCTCTCGATCCTCGACTAATAATTCCCAATTCGGTAACGCTTTTTCTATTCGCGACGCACAATAAACGGGGAAGAATTTGGACTCGCGAATTTGTTGTTGTTAATTACCCGGAATTGCATGAATAAATGGACGATGAATGGTCGTGGAAAGATTTCTCAAAGATTTGTACTTCAGGATCGGATTCATCTTGCATCACGAAAGGGGAAGAAACCGTGGGATCGTCCTAGCACGAATTCTCGTAATAAAGATATATTTAAAAAAAAAAATCAAGAAAATTGAAATTTTTTCAATTATCGACCAATCGATTCTACGATAAATCCGTATATAATTTATGAATGAAAGATTCAGGGATTATCAACGACGTTTTACAAACAAATCCGCAAAAATGATTTCTTCATCAATCGATAAATTATTCGACGATCCATTGATGAGCAATGATTTTCGTCTCGTGACCCGTTCAGTGAATTTTCGTTTTTCTTTTTTGTTTCTAAAAGCCCCCCATTTGAGTTTTCGTTTTTTTTTTTTCGTGTACGTGTTTGTTTGGGTTTTGTTTGCGTTTCGCACTTTCGTGTTTCCGTGTGTGTGTTGCTACGGCGTTTTTCATCGGTGACGTATGAAAAATTTTCGTTCGTCGATGTCAATGAGCGAGTTTCATTCGTAAAGTGGCATATACGAGGACACATTGGATTCGGCGCGAAGCGCTCGCGAGCACCGCGAGAAAACGAGAGCGATAATAGAAAAAAAATAAAATAAAAAAACGACAACAAGCAAGCCCGACGTGTAAGTAGCAACATTCCTCGGAACGAGATCGAGGTAAAAAAAAACCAAAAAAATGAAGGAAACAAAGAAAAACGAAAAAAAAAAAAACGAAAAATGAAATTTGTAAACGTTGCAAAAATAACGGCCTTTCGCCAGCTACATTGTAAGTACGCTGCTGATGTCGCTTGTTGGTTGCGATTTACTCTTAAAGTTTCTCTTTAATTAATTTAAACGTTCTTTTTTACTTCTTCGGAATTTTTTTTTTTAATTTTACTTCGGTTCGTTCGATCGCCCGATTTATCGCAAGGCAATTTGCCGATGGTCGTTATATAAATACTATTATGCATACATGCGTGTTATTATCGTTAGCTTCGTTTTTTTTTTTTTTCATTTTTTTTTTTACATTTTTATTATTATTTTTTATTCCACTTGCCGAGTGCGCTAAGCGCAGCGATGCGCGCGAACGAGAAGGGTGCGCGCGCAGAATGTATAAATATTATTTCCTCTTCGTTACACAATGTTATTCAAATGCTCGTCGCAATCGAGTGTATGATATCCTGTCCTGTTCAGTACGTAGCATCGTCGTTTGTCCGTCATTTTCAAAAACAAACGAAAAATTGCTTCGCCATAGAGTTATGAATGGTTGTTTTTTTTTTCTTCTTCGAACAGACGTTAATTACGAGGCAATCAGATATATATATATGCATATACATATATATATACTTATGTACATACACACCCGTACGCGCACACACACAGTCGTACATACAGGGTGTCCGGAAATTCGACACGTTTCTTCTGAGATCATAGATCATATGATATAACGTATGAGAACCAATAATTTCGGAGTAATTAATATATATAATTATACTTTCCGTTTCTTAAAATTCATAATAAAATAAGTTAAACGAAAAAATTTGTAATAATATAAGTTTAATAAATAATATTTTTCTGATGGTTAACGAATCGAAATCTCATTTGAGTTACGCCATAAATGGCAAGCATCTACAATCTTTATGGTACGGACGTAAAGTTATAAGCCATTGTGAAAAAGATTGTATTTAAAAAAAAAAACGCTCCGTATACAACGACGTTGTATTTTTTAATTTTTTTAAATTTATTTTTTATTTAAAAAAAAATATACAACGACGTTGTATTACCGAACGCTGTAATTCAATAAAATTGATTTGAAAACAATAATTCAATTAGATCGATCGATTTCAAATACGGGAATTTAAAAAAAAAAGCATTAAATCTTGAATTATTTGAAAACTAGTTTTCGTACATCATACGACCTTATTCACCGCCAATATATTTTTACCCGTAAGAAAAAATTCATTGAATTACCGATCACTCCGTGTATGTATATATATGTATACGAGTTGCGCAATTAGAAAAAGCCGAAAGTCGCAAGCAGGCTGATGCACGTTTTTTTTTTCGTCGTCAAAAATCGATGCACCCAATCGATCTATATTCATTCGTCTAGCGTATAAATAGTACGCGCCCGTAATATCTTCTCGCTCGTCGCAACCTTTCGGGACAACCGCGATTTATTCTTACGCACATTCGCTCTCTCTCTCACACGCACACCCGACGAGTGAACAAAAGGACGAGGACGCGTGAGTTAGTAAGAGTAATCGTTAAGAAAAAAAAAAATATTTTATTCATTCACTCGATATTGAATTTGAATTAAAAAAAAAAAGAAGAAAATTCCTCTATTTCGAAATATCCGTTTGCAATGAGATCTCCAATAGGAATAACAATACGTGATTCAAGGACTCAGCGTGCAGCCTATATGTGTCCGTGTGTGTGCGCACGCGCGCGCGTTCAAAAAATCAAACTTAAACCGCGCGACGAATTTGGGTGATCCCAGACCGTGTCCTTCGTGTTTTCTACAACCGCTATATATATATATAATTTCAAATCGCGTTTCATTTAATTTTTCGCTTGTTTTTATATTCTCGGTTTATCGTCGATGATATTCATGTTTATCCGGGTCTTCCGCATGCGCAGTACGTCCTGTATAGATAAACACGCGTGTGAGTGTTTTGTAAAGGTATGTGTGTGTGTATATGTATATATATATATATATA
>JAPYZJ010000170.1:0-54352 GCA_030522765.1 Ophioninae sp. B BG-2022a
GGGGGGGGGGGGGGGGGGGGGGGGGGGGGGGGGGGGGGGCGGGGGGGAATGCTGCCAGGTCTATGGAATTTTATCGACGAGCTGCTTCGTCATTGGCTCTCGTTAATTAATTGAGCACGTACAGAATAGTTTTAATAGATACAAAAAATTCACCAAAAACGCTTCAGTAATATCCTATGCATGTTGGATTTTAATTGTTCAATAGAACGCAAAAATGTATTAATTTTATCTTTCGATAAAATCTGTTTTTTTTTATCGTTAAATTTTATTAAATTGCTAGAGAAAGGTTTTTGTTGGTTGGCTAATTCTTTTCTGTAACGAAATAAAAATATTTTTTGCGACTTCTTCAATGGTGAGTTTTGAAAATTCTTTCGGTTGATTTAATGTTTGTATTTTCCAATATTCCATTGTATTTTCCAATATTCCGCATGGTAATACGACGGATCCTTTCTATTGTTTAAAAAAATTTCTCGAGAGGATAGCCATCTGTCTATCAATTTGGTAGTGTCTGGTGAAATTTCGTAAAATTATGAAGAGCGGTTTAGAACATCTGGGGGTACTGTTTTATTATTATTTGTAAGTGAATTATAAATTATGTAAATATATATATATTTAAATATACAGATTAATATATCAATTAAACTATATATTACATTTATTGTTATATTAAACAAAATAATGATGACCAATAAAATATATTTATAATGCCCCTTGGGTAATAGCAATACGAGAATATCCTCGAAGTATCGTAAGGCGAACGATTTTTCACGCGAAGACGAAAGTATCAACTAGACACGCTTGTTAAGTTATTAACGAGGTGCTAAATGGCGAGTAACGGTCAATGGGAGAAGGTACTAACGAGGATAAAAGTCACAGAGCCGTAGAATGACGTTACTCCCGACTTTTTTTATGATTTGTTAAATGTAATTTTAAATCAGCTGCAAATAATTTAATCGAGATATTATTTTTATAAAACTCTTGTACGTTGTGACGTAACAGAACAGGTAAAATTTGACAGCCTGTATTTTTTTATGCTTCAACATTTAGCGTGAAAGTGTAAACAAGTCGTTGTAAAATTTAACTGAGTTTTTGTTTAAAAAAGAATTGATAAATAAATAATATTAGATCGTTAGTTCAGAAGTTCCGATAGCCCTTCAAAAAATTGCATATGGTCCATTGGGTTCACTCAGGAAGCCCCTCAGCTTTATTGATAATAATAAGTAATAATAAATTGATAATAAATTGTTCTTTCTTTTCCTCGTTTGTCAGTTTGAATAGATCAACCAAAAGTAACATAATCTCAGTTAATTAATTCAAATAATAAACACTGAATGGAAAAATGTAATTTTTGAATGCGAAAATATGATTTCAATTATTTAAATTATTATATTAATCCTATGATAAAAATCAATTCGGTTAAAACATTATTTAATTTCATAAATGTTTATTTTATTTCTCAATGATAATATTTCTTATTAGTATATTATATATTACAATAACGTGTAATTGATAAAATCAAAATTTTTCAAATTTCTTGAATTACATCGCGATCTAATAAACGTCATCGTGCCTTGAGAAATGAAAAGCCCAAGTGCTTCTTGTATTATATCTGAGGACTAATCATTTTTGGCATAGGGGATTTTTAAGTAAATAATAGATCTGCAATGAAACAGAAAAACAATTTCATGAACGAAAATAGGGCTCTATAAATTGAATCATTTAATAATTATGAACTATTCAATGATAATTATTCTTTATTCACCATTGGTAATACACAATGAAATACAGGGTCTCATTAACGAAAATACGACAGAATTCGGCCTATTTTTGAAATAACTGGTTACGCGGTATGGTTTTCCATTTGTTGTTTGTTTTTATTCTTCGCATTGGCCTTGAAGGGTGCTGAAATTAAATTAATTTTCACGTTTGTTGAACGATAAAATCACCACCATAAAGTAAACAAAAATCATCAATAAAAAATATAAAAAGTTTCGTGTCCATGCAAAAATATTTAAAGCGAATAATTAAAATTGCAATAGAATTCTCAATAATTAGTATAAAAAAATGATGAAGACCAAATGCTTGAATAAAAATAAAAACGCGTTGTTTCAATCGAAGATAATTCAAAATCTGCATAAATGAAAGATCCACGTGTTTAAGGAAAAAATCCCAAACTAACGTGTGTCCAATGAACGCAATTTTTCAAATTTCCAAATAATCCCTCCATCGTGCTATTTTCATATTGGAAAAAATCGTTATACTACCATTGGTATTAATAATTACGTTGTTTACGTTTTGAAAAAAATGGAACCAAAAATGAAAAAATTGAAGTCCATATTGGACGAACGTTTTTCAATTCGAAGAATTTTTCAATTCTTTATCGAAAATGATCGAAAATCGAGTTTGAGGTTTGAAAGGGCGATTAATACTCACACGACACCGCACGCGACTGGTGGTGGAAGTACTCTTTGTTCCTCAGGTCCCTCACTCAATGGTATACCGTTCGGTAACAAGGGATAAATGAAGACCAAATGGCCATTGGGGTGACGTGTCGTGTGACATCCCAAATACAAATCCTGGGTGTAAGCATTGCTTACTACCCAATCCGAAGAGGTGGTCGAAAACGGTGTGATACCGAATTTCGGGTGCTGCCAAAAAACACATTTCGCAATGAATACATTATTTAATAAAATACCCTCAACACATTTTTGATCCTTCGGTATTTGCAGGAATCGACTTTTTTTAATACTCAGAGAATAATCCAATATTTTTAGGTACATAAAAATGTGATGTAATTTAAATTTATTTATTATTAAGTGCTAGAGAATAGTAATATAAAATGATAGTACGAATTAATTAATTTATTGTATGAGCTGCTCATTATTTTCATTTCGAACTATTAATATCTCGATATAATTAAAAAACTTTTCTTTTCATCAAATATTTTTTATTAACAAATTTTGCGTTGTTTTTTTTAAGCATTTTTTAAAGATCGAAAAACATATTAATTCTGTTTCAAATATTAATAAGGACTATCCATATAGTACTGATGAATATTTTTAGATTGTAATATCTTTTAATTAAACAATCATTTGATTTTATTCTTTAATTTAATTTTAATTTAATACATATTCGTTGTAGTTAAGTTAAAGGAAGTAATAATATTAAATAATAATACGAAGAAATTAATGTATTGTTTGATGTTATTATTATTATTCAAAATCATTAGTCTCTTGAATACAATTAGGAATCTTTCAATCTAACTTCAAGAATTTATTGAAATTTTTCAACATTTTTCAGAGTTCGTTTTAATATATCCAAATTTATTGGAATCTTCCAAAAATGTTCAGAGTTCGTTTAAATGTTTCCAAATTTATTGAAATCACTCAAAAATTTATAGAATTCTTAAAAATATTTCTGAATGTTCTAAAATCTTTAAAAAAATTCCAGAATGCATCAAATTTTTTGAAATTTCGTCGACGTGAATATTCCTTAAAAGAAATAGCTTTTCGAGGCTAGGAAATCAAAGGAGAATTAAATATACGTACAGAATATGGCGATTTTCTGATGATTGTTCCACCTGAGCTGCATGATCCGTTAAAGTTTTTGTAATGATGGGCAAAGC
Organism: Ophioninae sp. B BG-2022a; assembly: GCA_030522765.1. Classification (NCBI taxonomy): domain Eukaryota; kingdom Metazoa; phylum Arthropoda; class Insecta; order Hymenoptera; family Ichneumonidae; species Ophioninae sp. B BG-2022a. The sequence continues at coordinate 3,626 of JAPYZJ010000170.1, forward strand.
CAACGTATTGACCGGCTGGGAGACCTTTCAGTGAACCAGATATAAAGGCTGCGCGATTTCCATGGTTGCAGTATTCCAGCTCTCCAACTTTTCTACCCGCAAAGTTTTTGACCTTCATTGTATATCGGGGCTCGTACTAAATAAATTGTAGAACCTTGATTATTGCAAGCCTCGTGACGGTTGATGCTCGCCGCTTTTCGAGTGCTCCGCCATCTCGCGGTTTAGTTCATTTTTTTTTTTCATTGGCTCGCGAGAGGGTTGCGCTAAATTTTCCTTTCCACTTTAGTGTAGAACGTCACGTAACCAAGTTTTATATATAACTCTCACTCTCATGACGTTTCATTGTTCATGGAAACTAGAAATAGTCGAGATTTTGTATTTTGCAATGATTCGAGAAAGCAACGTAAATTAATAACTAAAAAGTAAGAGGGAAAATAATTTTTAATCGCAATTAATACCTTTTTTAACGAAACGTCATATTTTTAAAAATTGCATGTATCAATCGACACATTTCATTAAATCGATATATTTTGTTATTATTATTATTTATTACTGATTCTATTTTTCAATGATTATTATTAATTCATGTAATTTAATTTTTATTATTATAAAGTATTTATATTATTCTTTATTATCGATTTCAGAAAATCGATAAACGTTGGTAAGGACTTTGATGAAACATTATTAATGTTGATTTGTAATTTAATTTTGAATTTCCTAATTTCCAAATTAGTGTTGAAAAAAAAAACGATAATCCATCCGCTGTTGTATTTCCATCTTCTCGAGAAAATTTGCTACTGTTTTAACGGACGAATAATTTTTTATCATTCCTTTCTGTTTTTCCTCCCTGATTTTCGGCTTTCGTTATTATTCGCCTTATGTTATTACACAACAGAAAATCCTGAGTATTTCTAAATTCCCTAAAACAATAAAAGCCTCACGAGTAGAACGAATTTCCATGCTAATGTCAAACGCGGAAGTCACTGTGTTGTCTGCCGACCAGCTGAAATAAAAGGGAACTAATCCGCCAGAGGGCAGGCAAATCGAGTGGGAATTTTCCCGCGCAGATTCAAATGTCTCACGAATTACATACGGGGGTTACATCGTCAGTGTTCGGCCAATGGTATGTACAAACGGATGATCCTCTTGTAATCGCAAAGACCCCGATTATAAACAACACTTCGAAGACCCTCATGGTTGAAGTTTTTTTTTTCTGGAAAAGATCGTTCAGTTCTTTTTACAGATTCGTTACCGAAAGAGTCATGACGAATACTGTCTATAGCAGAACTCTGATATTGCATACATATTATCTTAACAATTTTATTTTTAGGACATGCACAAGATCCACATAATACGAACAAATTTCGAATCAGTTTTCTTATAAAACACAAAACGAGCATCAGGCTTATAACAACCTTTTTTTAAAAAAACACGACGCTGCTGTTTTACAAAAAAGGACTATATCTAAGGAGTATCAAATTTAATGTTTAGGTGAAATTATTAAAAATTCGTAGAGTTATGATTTTTCAACTGAAAAAGCATTTTTTTTCTTTTTCATCGTTTCAGGATTAATAATAAAATTTTCCATTCAATTTCGTATTAATACATTTTTCGTCCATCATTTGCACTGTTCGAAGCATGTGTAATGATTTTTTCAACTCTTTTGGATTGATAGTTTGGTCGCAATTCTAGTTTTAAAATTAACTGCGTAGAACAAATCCAATTCGATCACCGTGAACGAAATGAAAAATGTGGGGCATAGAGAAAATATACATAACCTCGCAAATTTTCGAACCGAGTTTTTTCGAGGATATTTACACTTTAATTGGTTAAATCAAGCTTTATGCTCTGTAGAATATGTTGGCTTAGAGGTTGGTTGTTTTATTTGGCAAAATTTGTACGTCTTTTTCTTCGTTAATCAATCCATTATATTGAATTTGCGTAAAATAAAAAAAAAAAAAATTTGACGAGGATTAAGAATTTCACGAATTTCCCGAGATATTGCATGAAATTTATTTATAGAAAAAGGCTATTTCCCTTATAACTATTGAATCAATATTCGAAGATACGAATTATTGTGTTTAACAATAATAAAATTAATTAATCCAGTTTTTTTCTTTGACCCTTAAGTGGAACAATTTCAATTATTTTGCATTCATTGTTTTTTCGTTTTTCGAATCGAGACGTGAAAAAAAAATTGGTGTCGTAGATTTTCAACAGTTCGCATTGTAAAAATTAATTTTCTGTTCATATTCAAATATTATTTACACCACGGTTAGTTTTTAACGCGGTAATAAAAATTTGTAAATAATTTAGAATTCACACGTTGAGACGATTTCCAAATTCTTTAAATAATGCAATTAATATAAATACGTCAATGGAAAAAGTTTATGCTCGACTTGACCGTTTCACTTCTGTACAAAATTTCCGTTATTGGAAAAAAAAATTTAATATCGACTTGTTTTTTGTGTCCTAAGTACAGACTTGCCAAAAGTCCTACAATTTCTACGATAAGAATCGAAAGTGTTCCGAATTTGGAAAGTGACAAAATTGTTGAATGTTCGATTACATACGTAACGATGATCAGGGTGATCGGTGACGTTGTCTCACTTCGACGCTGCAAGCTCGTTGGTTCGTCGGACGATGACTAATTATTTTTGTCAAGCTTGTCTAGCATTTATACTCAATCTATGGTCTAACATTCTAGAACGTGTGAGTCAATGATGTCACCAATTGCCTCGCTTCGTTTCATCGAGCGCTATTCGCTCGGTGATATTTCGATAAAAATGTAAATGAACGTAGAGGACGTTCCATTCATAGAGGCTATGACTATCCTGGAAGTTTGTTCCCGTTTGGTTGGATTTTATCGAAGAGCTTAATAATTAAAAAATTTCGTATTGGTTTGTTTGGGTTTGATTTAATTTATTATGAACAGATATGGTTGGGTTCGTTTTGGTTTTTCTGGGTTTTGTCTAACAGATCTGTTTGGGTTTGTTTTGGATTGGTTAACTTTATTTTAAACACCTCTGTTTCGGTTTTATCGGATTGAGTTTTATTTATTTTCATACTTCTAAGGTTGAAATTTCATCGAAAAATATCGACTTTTTCATATACATATCGATATTTTATCCCAGTCCCACTATGATAGGACCATCAATTTGACCTTGGGTGTACTTTTTAGATTTTCAGAACGTTTAGATATTTTTCGTATTTTACACATTTTAGAAATTCTTTTAAAACTCAGTGTACAAACTCGCCTTCATATACCTGCTGGAAACTACATTTACAATAATTTGAGAATTATCTGCTGCGTTCATGGCATAGTGGACATTGCCTATGATTCTAATTATTAACAAGCACGAGCCGCTATGTTTCGAAAGATGACTCGTCGACAGTGCTGCACTTCCTATTATTGTATTTCAGGTTTTTTTTCTAATGGATTGATTATATTGACTGCAATTGTTTTTTAATATTTGCCGCTAATTTTTTTCAATCTTTACGAATAATTTTCTCGAAGCCTGACAGGTTATTTGTTCAAACCTTGACAAATATTTTTCTTACAATCTTGGAAGCTATTTTTTTCTCATTTCAACAACTCGTTTTTTCTGACCTTGGCATATAATTTTTTCTAATGACAACCGGTAATTTCTTTTAACCTTAACATATATTTTGTTCCAATCTTGACAGGTCCAATCTGTCATTCCAACGATTCATTTTTTCGCATCTTGGCACCCAATTTTCTGTGATATTTTATTCTAATATTGACAGCTACTTTTCTCTCATTTTAACAACTCCTTTTTTCTGACCTTGACGTCTAATTTTTAAAATGACAACAGGTAACTTCTTTTAATCTTAACATATATTTTGTACCAGTCTTGACAGCTAATTATCTGTCATTCCAACGGTTCATTTTTTCGCACCTTGGAATCCAATTATCTGTGATATTTTATTCTAATATTGACAGCTAATTATCTCTCATTTTAACAACTCATTTTTTCTGACCTTGGCGTCTAATTTTTATAAATCACAACAGGTAATTTCGTTCAATCTTAACATATATTTTGTTTCAATCTTGACTGCTAATTATCTATCATTTCAACGGTTCACTCTTTCGCACCTTGGCATCCAATTTTCTGTTATACTTTATTCTAATATTGACAGCTAATTGTCTCTTATTTTAACAACTCATTTTTTTTGGACCTTGGTGTCTAATTTTTGTAAATCACAACAGGTGATTTCTGCTAATCTTAAAATATATTTCGTTCTAATCTTGACAGCTAATTATCTGTCATTTAAACGGTTAATTTTTTCGCACCTTGGTATCCAATTTTCTGTAATCGTAACAACTAATGCAATCTTGACAGGTAATGTTTTCTATTTTTTGGAGTGCTAGTCCATTTAAAAAATGACACCATCACGCAATCAAAACACATTAATTTGTGTTTTTTTAAATCATATTAAGAGATTCTGAAAATCATAACGTATCGAGCGACGTTCGAGCTAAATTAATTTTGTTGCTATAACGTTGTTTATACTAAGAGACAACAGTTAGTTAAGAAGAAATCTTTTTTGGGATTGCTTCGTTATCGTGTTCAAAGAATTGTATCCTAAATTGTTTCCGTGACATATCAATACTTCACCTCCGACCAACAAATAGCAATAAAGAAATTAACAAAGTTTCGAAGACGTCAATATTCTTGATGAAAGAAGTGAACGAAAATATTTTGACTTTATAGGTTATGAATAACGAAAATTTTATACTATTATTCAAAATCAATTATTTTATTTATTATAAATTAATAATGTCATTAATAATAAAAAACATTTTTATTTGTATGAAATTTTTAATTTTCATCATGCGGAATTGATAATATTTTGGAATAATCGGAACAAAAATCAAATTGAAGTACGTAAAATTAAATTAAATTAAAAATTGATAACACCTGCACACAAAAAAAAATTGTCTGTACACCGGGCGCAACCTATCTACGGGCATGTTTTTCGACCCGCTGAATACGAATTTCAAGTCGGTTTAGACCGCCCAGCCTTCAATTTCGAGTAAATTGCAAAAAACCCCAAAAATAGCGAAAATTCGATGTTTTGGAAAGAAAAAAAATTGATCTGTTAAATATTAATTTCGACCGTACTCTAATTATAAACTTTTCTAATTCTAAAAAATTTGTAAAATATCCTTAAAAATTGCAAAAATCGTGAAAAATTGGGATTATCTTGGTACAAAAAATTTTGTGGACCCGGATTGACGAAGATTTTCATGTAATTTAATCTGCTTGATCTGTTTCTGCAATAAATTTGGGCCATAGTCCCCTCAAACATTCATAAAACTGCAAAAAACCGATAAAATAGCGGAAAATTTCTGCTGTAAAATTGGAAGAAATCTTTTAAACACAATTAAATCAATTTCTTGTATTTTTTATTAACAAAATACAAGATTAAGATCCAAGAATGTAAACAAATTGGATTTTTAACGGTTTTTCGAGGGACTTGTACTGTTTTATTCTCAAATGATCTACCACGTGGATACCTCTTCTTCCACCTTTTCTTTTATTTAGTAAAAATTTGCCATCGTGTTGGGATTTCAACTTCTTCGGTGTGCAAACTTCATTTCATTGCATGATCGCTTGTACTTGCAACCAGGGCACGTTTTCTTCGAGACATAAGTGAACTAGAGACTAGGTATCAACGAAATTGGAATATCAACATGATGGCAGACTATTGCTGGACACTCAAAAGAGTTATACCAAAAGAAAATAACAAATGAAAGATAAATCCACTCCGTAGATCATTTGAAAATAAAAGAGTTTGATACCACCGGAAAACAGTTTAAAAGTTGGCAAAATCATTCTTCTAATTCTGTTTATACGTCATTTTGATAGATTTTACCATTTTTTTGCATTTTCAGATTTTAATCTTGTATTTTGTTAATAAAAAATACAAGAAATTTATTTCATTGTGTTGAAAAGATTTTTTTCTATTTTTTCAGCAGCAATTTTCTGTATCGATTTTTTGCAATTTTATGAATGTTTGAGGGGACTATGGGCCAAATTTATTGCAGAATCAGATCAAGCAGATTAAATTACATGAAAATCTTCACCATTCCGAGTCCACAAAATTTTTTATACTAAGATAATCGCAATTTCCATGGATTTTTGCAACTTCTAATGAATATTTACAATTTTTTTAGATTTAAAACGGTTTATTATTAAATTACGACCGAAATTAGTATTCAACAGACCAAAATGCATGAAAATTATGCTTGCCTCAGATCTCAACATTTTTTTTTGCAAAAAAATCGAATTTTCACTATTTTTTTAGGTTTTTTGCAATTTACTCGAAATTGAAGGCCGGGCGGCCTAAACTGACTTGAAATTCGTATTCAGCGGGTCGAAAAACATGCCCGTAGATAGGTGGCGCCCAGTGTGCAGACGATTTTTTTTGTGTGCCTGTGTAATTTATGAAATTCTCGAGGGAGAAATTAAGTACAACATACAAATGTTGAGTATAATTATTATCTTTAAAAAAAAAAGAAGTAGTGTGTCGGTGGCTTGGAATAACCTATATAAACGTGCCGAAATGACGCAATGTTTTTTGTTTAATATTTCCTCATAAATTCGTTTCGATAATTTTTTAATTGTTTAATGAAAAGGAGTAATTAGCGAATCGTCTGTTTACCCAAGTGATTTGAGTGTTCATCACTTCAATTTTTCCGCGACCTCATTCGTTTTCTCATTTCTTACCTCCATGGACGAATAATAGATAGGGGAGACCGAGGAAGGTGGTAACAATGTTTACTTGATCGTGCATTCTAGAAATATATATAAAATAGCTTGTTATACATTCTACGTGAAAAAACACAAAAATTAAACAAAATGATTAAAGATCCTGAGAAAATAGAAACGAACGAAAAAGAAGTTGAGAACAAATTTTTTTATTGGTGAATAAAAGAATAATCTCCATTGACGATAAAAAATTACACATTTGTTTTGACTTCGGTTATATTTCGGTGACGCTTGTCGTATAATAATAATTCGCATAATCCTACATTTTTCAAATAAGTGATCACGCAAGATTGGTTATTTTCATGTTGGTTCCAGTGGTTCCCGTTTACGCGCCTTTTAAAAAAGGCGGATCGATTTTCCATTTGGTTTTTTTTTTTTATGAGCCAACTTCGAGTGGGTCTTGACGTTTGCTGAAAAAAAAAATTTAAGTTTGTTGAGATTGGAATTGCCACGATAAAGTAAAGAAAATCATCATTGAAAAAAAAAAATTTATGTCCATGCCAAAATATCAAAAGGTAATAATCAAAAATTGAAAAGTAAAGTTCAATTAGTCGAAATATACGACGATAATAATTGAATGATTCAATAAAAAGAAAAATGAATAGCTAGAATCGAAGATGATTCAAAATCTTAATGCACGAAACGTTCACGTATTTACGAAAAAAAACGAGGAATAGCCAAGAAAACAAGAAACGGGTATCCAATTATCGCAGTTTTACGAATTTCGATTTTCGAAATCGAGCTAACTCCATTATTAGTGATGCTTACATAGTTTACAAAAAAAATTGAAACAAAAAGAAACAAAATTGAAACTTCCTTTATCTAATGTTCTCAAATTTCAAGACATGAAGAATTTTGTTCATTAAAAAAAAATCGAAAAATCCAATTTCACGGACGTTTTAAAGGATTCGTCAGAGGGTAAGGTTCAAAAGAGAAATTGAGATACTTACATGACACCACACGCCATTGGGGGTGGAAGAACTCTTTTTTCGTCCGGCACTATGTAAAATGGAACACCGTTCGGTGGCAGGGGATAAACGACGATTAGATGACCGTTGGAGAACTTCTTATTGTTACGTCCAAGATATAAATCTTGGCTGTAAAGGTCAGTCACCTTACTTTTCCGTGATCGTACGGTGGCCGGTGTGAAACCCACTGTATAATGCTGCGGGCAAAATTTATTTTTCTTGCACTAAACGGACGATAAATAAACCTGACATCAATAATGAGCGATTGTTGGATAATTACGAATATTTAACAAACAAGGATGTAAAGTCTGAACAGATCGCTATTTAAGAAATAATTTTTTTTTTTCAAATATATACCATTTCTGAAAATAATTTAATATTTTTTAAATATTAAAAAATTTTCAATATTTGGATTTTTGTCTTGAAATTAAAAGATCTTGATGTGAAAAATAATTTATTATTCTTTAAATCAAGATCTTTTAATTTCAAGATTCAAATTCGAATTTTTGATTTATTATTATGTCAATCCAAGTTGAAAGAAATTTGTCGATTCCGTCTCAAAGACGAAAGATAATTATTCAACAAATGTGAGCGAATATTCTTAGGTTTTAATTAATGATCTCAGGTTATTCTTAGTTATTCAAATGAATGAATTGATTTATTAAGTTAGATTTTCCAAATGTTATATTAATGATTAAATAAATGAATGAATACATTCATAAGATTATATTAATTATCTAAATAATAAAAGATTGATCTTTCAATTATGCAAATATTAATGTGCAAATGAATGAATTATGTTAATATTTACTATTTAAATAAATATATTCCGTTACATAGGCAAGTTGGTTCTTGTGTGAGAAATTTCCCGTTTAATAACTGGAAATTCAGGAAATTTCTCATTTTTTTTCAATTTTTTCCCCGGGTAAAACTCCGATTTCCACTTTTACGGAAGTTTATCCCTGGAAGTTTTCCACTAGAAAAGTGTCCAGAAATTTTTCACTGGAAAAGTTTCCTTTCAAAATCGATCGTTTTCGAAAAACTCAAAAGAGCCTGGGATATGCTCACGGCACTTGACGACTTGATGATTGGTCCGGCTGAGCTGCATGATCCGTTAAACTTTCCATAATGATGCGCTAAACCAACGTAAGTTCCGATTGGGAAATCCTTCAGATTACCGTGAATAAATGCTGCTTTATGTCCATAGTTGCAGTAATACAGCTTTCCAATTTTTTTACCGGAAACACGATCATAGATCTTCAGCACGTGTTGCGGTGAAGACTAAATAAATTATACAACCTCGATCATTCGATGTCTTGAAACGGTTGACGGGCGTCATTCCTCGATGGCCCCGCCACCTGGCGGATTAGTGCACATTACTATTCGCTCGTTGGCTCGCAAAGGGCATACGCTGGATTTTCCATTTCGTTTTAGTGTAGAACGTTACGTCACGAAGTTTGATATTACTAACGAAGCATTTTCTTGTCAAAAAAACTAGAAGTAGAAATTTTCGAAATTCGAAATTTTCTGCTATGTAGATAAGAGGACGCAACGAAAATGATCAATAAAAAATAAACTAAGAGGGAGAACATTATTTCGATCGCGCAACTGTGCTCTTTTTAACAAAAGGTTTAAAAAAATGCATATGTTATAAACGTTGACTTCACATAAACGTTTTAATATAACGTTACATATAACGTTACAAAGGTTTACATATAACGTAAATTTCATATAAACGTTTAAAAAATTTCACATATTATGTTATTTACAAGAATCAATGATAGTTGATAAGGACTCGGATGAAACATTATAAAAAAGTTGCTTTGTAATTTATTTGTGATTTTTTCAAATCGATTTTTCAATTGATTTTACAAATTGGTGTTAGGAAAAGAAACGATTATCAATCCGCGTTGTATTTCTATCTTGTCGAGAAAGTTTCCTACTGTTTTAACTGACAAATAATTTTACCGATTTTCCATTCCGTTTCCTTTCCTTTCTCATTTTCACCTCTTCTTCGATTTATTACATAACAGAAAATCCTCAACACTTTTAGTTTTCATAAAACAATAAAAGACACACAAGTCGAGCAACATTCCGTGCTAATATTGAACGCGGAAATCACTGCGGCCCCTGTCGACCAGCTGAAACAAGATTGCACTAATCCGCCAGAGGGCAGGTCGCTCAAGCAGGGATTTACCCGCGTCGATTCAAAATCCACGTGAATAACATACGCTTTCATCGTCGTCGTTTTGCAAACGTTTTCTACAGGAATCTGATCCTCCTGCGACTGCGAAGGCAGCGATAACGAGAAAAACTGTGAAACTCCTCATGGTTGACGTATTATTCTTCTGCAAGCGATCGTTCAATCCTTTGTACAGATACGTTTCGAAAAGAGGAACGACGATAACTGGCTATCGCAGAAATTGGACTTTACTTGCTCTTTATCTCAGTACCTATATTTTAATCTCGGTTCATCCTCTGGGAGAAAAGAATCGTGCCTTTTCTTCGTTCCATAAATTTAATATAATATCCATTATATTATATTTAGTTAAACGAAAAAATCAAAATTCGACAGGTTTCAAGAATTCCGTGAATTTTTAAAGGTGTTGCATGACAACCTCGAAATTTTTATAAAAAATAAGTTTTCGATAAATTAAATGTAATGATAAATAAATTTAATCGTTAATGAATGAATATCTGAACTTCGTTGAAAAACACTGTTTGTAAAATATTCAAATTCGAAAATATTCAATTTCACGGCGCTGTAACAAATTTGCTGTCGTAGATTGTCAGCAGTTCGCATTGATAAAATTAATTATCGTTCATATTCGAATATATTTTCTGGATTACAATCGTTTTTCACGCGTTTTATTTCATAATATAAAATTTTATGTAACTTGAAATTCACAAGTTGGTACGATAAAAATAGCGCGATTGAAATTCATTTAATGGTACATTCAATAGAAATATACGACCTTGAAAAAAAATTAAATATCGACTTTTTTTCCCAAGCACAGACTCGCCAAAAGTCCTCCAATTTCCACGATAAAGATCAAAAGTGCATCGTGTTCAGAAAGTGGCAAAATTGTTGAATTTTCGATTACATACGTTACGATGATCAGTGTGATCGGTGACTGGTCGTTGATTCGATCGCCGTTTATCGTGATGTCGCAACCTCGTTGATTCGCCCAACAAAGAGTAATTATCTGGGTCCAGCTTGCCTAGCATTTATACTCGATCTATGGTGTAATATTCCAAAACGTGGGAGTCTCACAATGTCAACCATTTGTTTCGCTGCATTCCGTCAAACACTGAACCTATCAGCCACTACTTTGTTTTCTAATAGATTAGTGATTTTGACAGCTAATTTTTTTTAATCTCTACCAATAAATTTGTTAATAGATTGCTGACGTATTTGTGCACAAGAATATTGAAAATAATAAATATCGAGAATAATTATTTTGTACGTCGAAACATTACAACGTGACTTTTAATGTTACCGAGAGAGATTTGCGATGATGTCTAAAAGATTACTCTACCGCAAAATTAAAAAGTCTTCCGTTCTTTTCTAGTTTGTTTATTTTTTTATTAAAAAAAATGTATTTTTTTCTAATTTGTTTTTTTTTACTTTAGTTTAGTTCAGTTTTTTGTTTTTGACCTTTTTTCGATATTTCATATCGAATTTTTCCGAATTATTTATGGACGAATTATTTTTATAAATTCAAAAATACGCAGAGAAATAAATTTTCAAATTTCTTTTTATTTACCTCACGTTTATTCTCAAACACAAAAGGAATCGAATAGAATAACGAACGACAGAAAATTGATATTGAAAACTGTTCTGTGTCGATCACGTTCGACGCGTGAGCTGAAATTTCCTGTACGAATTAGCATCCTGAAAAAGAAAATCAGCAGCTGTCGGTTATACCTACTGAATCGATCTACTCGCGATATTTCGTGATCCCATGCATGCGTAAAGAAAAGAGAAAACCGAAGCCATCTTTTTTCTTTCGTTCATAGAAAAAAACGTGAGAAACGGTCTTTCCGAAAAATAACGGAAAAGAAGAATGCCCAGGTGAGAACGGAAACCTTCTGGTGACAATGAAACTGTCAGGCTTATATAAAGAGAATTTAAACAGCATCGCGACATCTCTCTTTGTAGCCGTTTACAGTCTTGAAAATAAAAATAATAGCAATAACATTTTGTTTAAATACTAACAATAATCATTTTTGTTGTTGTTATTATTATTAGTATTATATTTTTATTGTAACTAAAAATCATTCAAACGTTTCTAAAGCTTCCGAAAACGTCTTATTTTGAAAAACTCTAACTCTTACAAGAAAAGAGATAAAAATGTAAAAATGAATGCAGGTATTCATTTCGCAAGGTACAATTTTACAAAACAAGATTTAAAAAAACTGATTGGATTCTCGAACTAGATAAACTGACTTTAAATGCGATATACACTACCGTCGGAAAGTTTCCGGACAAAAGTTGGAAAAAGTGCCCGAACTATTCTTTATGCCTTTATATATATTTATTTATACCAATAGCATTAATGTAAATAAATTATTATAATAATTATTTTTTATTGACATCAATAGGTGTAAATAAATAATTATTATTTTTGTGTTATTGCCATTATTATTATTATTTCTATCAATGGTGTAATAATAATAATAATAATAATAATTCTATTCATGTAAATAAATATAGTTTTCGGCACATTCATAAAACCTACTTCATAATTTTCACTGAGAAGCCCTCCAGGAACGCAGCTCACGCCTATGCTAATTCCGCTGGTGACCGGAATAATTTCAGTATTCTTTTTTTCCATCCGCTATCCGCGTCAGGGTCTCTGCTATTACCATAATCACTGCACCTCGAACGATGATAGTCTCCCAACCAAAAAGAAAAAAAATCACACACCGCACTTATCAACGTTGCACATGCATGATTATTGAATTTGGAAAGACGTAATAATAATTATTATAAACAAGATTACACGCAGGGTCAAGTTAATTTCGTAATATTGATTTTTGCGTGTGGTCTTTTGCATAATCGGTGGAAAAAAAGATCCGCAATTCTAGAAGATCGGGATTTTATCGTACGTGCTACTTCCTACATTTTTTTCTTCATAAATTTATGTGAAGTGATGTAGTAAATCGAAGTATAATTTTTTAATGATTTGTAAAGGAGACTTCAAAGATTCGTTTATATTAAACATAATTAATTTCATTGAATAATTAATTGGGGATCGATACGTTAAAAATTGATCATTTTTTATTATTTATATAATAAATAAAATTACATAAATAAGCTTTAACGGTTGTTATGAGACTTTTACAAAATTCTTAAAAGATTGATATTTTCAATATATTATTCAGTAAGTTTTTTAAGTCTTATTAATGGTTCTTCATTAATTACATAATTAAGCAGGATAATGATATATCTGAAACAATTAAATGTATGTAATAAGTATATTGAAATATCTTGACATAATCTTTAATAACTAAATCGGATAATCAATACGTATACGTATATGTGTTATTAATTAACAAGGATAATAATTTTTTTATAAATTCATACATTTGATATCTTCAGTTCGTTTATTGTTTAATTTTTTTAAATAAAAAAATCGGAGCATAAAATAAAAATATAAGAAATCTTTGTGTATACATATACGCAATGGGGTTCAAATTCTTCGGTGTTTAAACTCGGCGGGTGGCTGCGAGAAATCGTCAGACACACGCCCGTAGATGTTAATCGAGCGATCGGAAGGATTCGCGGATCCTTTGAACTCACGAAGCCAACACGTATGGTGCGCCCCCGGAGGTTTATTTGCATCCACAACTAATTCAGAAGAGCTGGGTGGCAAAAGGATTCCGCATCTCGATGGAGAACAATTGGACCGTTGCTGATGCAGCCTCGATTCGATGCGAAGACAAACGCCGAGCGACGAAAAAAAACAACGATAAACAAGGACATGAGTGTGAACATAGAGAGAGGAAGAGAGAGAGAGAAAATGGTCACCGGAGAACGTACCATTGGGTGAGCCCATAGCCCGGCCTCCATGTATAGAGAAAGTCGAATCATGGTCGAATTCATGAAACCGAAATGGGTTTGGCTCGAACAATGGAAAATTGATGAAACCAAAAAGTAGGTCAGAATAAAACCCAAACGAGTCTGAACGAAAACCGAGTGATGTCTGGGTGCAACTCAAATGGATTTTTTCCGAATCATTAGGGCATTGATGAAACCCAAGTCTGTGTGGATTATAAGAGATTTCGTCATAAGATTATGGCGGGTCAAAAATTGGATGAATCTCAATGGGTCTAGGCGAAACCTATCTACGTCTGGGCAAAGCAAAATAAATCTAGGCAAAATTCCAAATGAGTCTGGATCGAATTATAAAAGAGCTAATTTAACTCAGATCGATTTGAAAGAACCCAAATTGGCTTGCGTTGACTCAAAATGAATTTTGTCTGAATCAGAGGGAGATTGAATTGTAAAATTGAGTCAAGTCACAAAATTGATGAAATCTAAATGGGTCTGGGTTGAATAATGGAAGAATTGATGAAAGCCAAATAGTGTCTAAGTATAAGGAACTAGATGAAACCAAAACGGTTTTTTCGAATGATAGAGATCGCGATAGAATCGAAACGTTCGTTGAGGAATTCACCGAGCACATTCATTAGCGCAGTTTACACAAGGAACGAGAGACGAGCTTTAAGAAAATTCGTGTCACGTGGCACTTTACGGAACGTTGTTTGATCATCGTGTTAGTGAATCGACGCTAATTCGTTCAGGCCCTGATCTTTCCATTCATAAAGGCATTGCCTAGCGGTAGCTGTAAATATTAACTGTTTGGTTGCACAATCATTGAGCTTGCGACACGACGGATGCAACGCGAGGCACCAACACATGGTGTGGTCATTTTTCCAAGCTGCTCAAGCAGTCCTAGCTTCGTCGAATCTCCGCAATCAAATGCTGATTCATATTCGACGGTTGGAAACTCGCAATTATCAGGCTACTGATCGATGTTGGGAAAAAGGTCGAGGGGCCAGAAAAAAACAGCAGAAACGAAAGGAAAAGTTGACGATGACGATGTCGCAGAATTGCAACAGGTTAGTTGGAAAGGTAGCGGACCCAGCGATCAATCGCCTCCAGCTAATCAAACGGTGAACCAACTGACCAAATTCGTCAAGCTGGAAGTCATCAACCATTTGCAGTTCTGGCAACTGATCCTGTAGTTTGAGCTGGCTACTTTTGATAGCTGTTTACGTTATTATTTATTGAAAGCCTACCGTTTACTGATTAGCTGGCATTTGTGGATCATCGATTAAATTAGATGATTGTATGATTAGTTACCAAAAATGGTAAATATCATAGCATACCATGAGTCACCAAAGGAAGGTCTTACTGATGATTGATTCAAGATTATAATCTGTAATCGGCTATAAGAAAAACGCACTCTAATATCAGTTACCGTAAAATGGTACCTCTAGACTAGTTATCCTAAAGTGAGACACCAATATATGAATAACATTTTGATGACACCCCAATATTAGTTATCCAAAAATGTCACCCCAGTATCAATTACGACTAAAATAACAATCCTGTATTAACGACCACAAAATGTAACCCCAATATTAATCATAATATTAAAAATGGCATCCAACGATCGGTTGCCACAAAACCATCAGACAATACAGCTCAGTCGTCTAGAATGAGTCTCGGGCAACTTGAAAGGCGTCAGACTGAATCGTCAATAGCGACTGCGCCGGGATCCTGGAGCCACCCAGCATCAAGGCAAGTTCGGTATGAAGACGTTAAGTCACGGTCGTTACGCGAGTAGGCTCTTATCGGGATCTTGATTAATTGCACTCTTGGTCTCGGTGAGCGGCTTGGCCTCTCTGGCTCTTTCAATGTCCCGAACCCACTCCTCTTCTACTCCATCCGAATCGTTTGCATGCCGGTGATGCTGTCTTCATCCCAACCGGACAAGCGTGACGAATCGCCCCTGCAACTGCAAAAGCGGTTCATCATCTCGCTCGATTCGTCTTCATCTTTTTATCAGGTCCGTTCAAACAGCGAAAACATAGATCGGCCTCTACACAACGAATCACTTAATCCCGCGGAATTTTATGACATCGTGAATGCGTCATGGTTAATTCAAGGAACTGGTAACTTTGCCAATAGCCTGTCGTTTACATGGTTTACGTTTTACGTTTAACTGGAGCTGTCACCTATCCGGGTAATGCTGAATATGATAAGCGATAATGCGGACCAATAATTCGATTCGACACGTGAAAGTCACAATTATACAAAACAATATACCATATTTTTGTATCCACTGATAGCAGATGCCCAGCGGAGTATCCAAGGTTATTCAAAGTCATTGAAGATAATCCTGGTAACACAATATAATAGCAATTTCGTAAGCTGGAACACGTTTTCGTAAAAGTCCTCCAATGACCTTCAAGTGACCTCCAATGATCTTCAACGATGCATGATAACATGCAAACGACCTTCGATGACCTACGAACGACCTTTAATTATCTTAAAACGACCTTCAATGATCTTAAACGATGTATAAAAACATGCAAACGACCTTCAATGATCATCAACGACTTACGATACATTTAAAAAGACCTTTAATTATCTATAAATGACGTTGAATTATCTTCAAACGAACTCCAATTACCTTCGAACGATCTTCAACAACCTATGACGCCCTTCAAATGACCGTCAACGATTTACGGTCCCCTTCGATATACCTTCAAACTACTTACGATGACCTTCAAACGACCTTTCGCGGCCTACAACAACCTTCAGTGGTGACCGTATTTTTGAAGTTACTCCGTAAAAATATTATTTGTGACCTTCGGATGACCTTATTTTATGCAGCTTCAGTCAGGTAACTTTTTTCTAATATCCAGAGGGACGAAGGTATCGAAAGTGCCAAAGTGTCACTGGACCACCCAAGATCGAGGCTGATTAAGTAACGGGTCTTCGGAAAATGTCCTTCCTAATCCTTCACAATGGATGTTTAATGCGTGGGCTTGTAATCTTAAAATTATTATTCCTAGCTTTTGATTTCACCGCCCGCACCGGCTTTCGCCCTTCGTTTACCTCTCGTATATCTTGTTTACTTTCACGCTGTTGATCTCCTCGATGACCTATGATCCTCCATTGTGACTGTCAAACTTAACGGAGCTCCATGATTCTTTCGATTCCATTTCTTGCTTCAATGGCTGATCGAGAATGTACATTAACTTTCGTTCGAACTCATGATTATGTGAAAACATCAGCCTCGCACCTTGATACGATGAGAATCGAAGACTTTAACCAGTTTTGTACGTGACTAATACTCCGAGCGGTGACCGATCTTTTTTTTTTATTTCTTAAGCTTCAAAAAAAGTCAATCAATCAAGCTTCGTAAAAATCTCAGACCCACCCAATTGTCATCTAATTTTTCGGTTTATTCAATTTATTTTATTTAATAAAGTGTTTAATATGAATTTAAATTAAATACACTGTTAAATTGATATTTAAAAAAATGAATATATGACATATAGGATTGAACATTTAATAATATATACTATTAATTTTTTTCATTTTTATTTAATAGAGCTTTTAATTAAATTTCATATAAAACTTTCTATTAAGCAATTTGATTTATTAAATTTGAAGTAAATCAATTAAAAATAAATGTATATTATTGATATATAATACACATATTATATAATTTAAAAAAATGGAAGTACCATTTTTTATAAACTTGTGAACAGTACAATAAATAACCTTCTTCAACGTGAGACCGGAGAGGCGAAGACCTCGGGTCTCGTATCTCGAATGCTAATATCAATTATTTTTAGATGATCGGTGACAATCAGGAGTGTCGTGAGAATCGGAGCGCGTACAGAGGTGCGTCAACTACGAGCAATGGTACTTACGATGTTGACATTTCCCCCCACCCCGGATCGCCGCCACTTCGTGTCTCATTTAATTCTCGTTATAGCAATAAAACGCAAACGACTATGGGAATAATCATAGTCGCAATTAGAATTACGCGCTCAAAATACCCGAGAATAGAAACGAGCGGTTCGTCGTCATTTCACTCGTCAAACAATAATCGAAAGAGGCAAAAAATAACAGTATCTTTCTTTCAGACCTACAAATGATAAAATAATTATTTATAGCTATATTTCTTTCATTACTTGAATAATTTCTTTTTTCCATTAAATTATTTATTATCGTGGATTTTTTAGTACACAAAAAATACATATATTATTCATTAACATTTTTTGTGTTAATTCAAGCGTTCGTTGAATCAATTTTATTATTTCCTTATTTACTTTCAAATATTCATTATCATGTAAACAAAAAATTTTTTTTTCCTTATTGGTTTTGTTTTTTTGGGTTTGTTTGGGTTAGGGCGATTTTCCAAAGCTCGAATATAATGAATAGCAGGCACATTCAAAATCACGTACCAGGTGTACAAAAAAATCGCACAAATAAAAATAGAATAATAAAAATGAAGCTTGCTTTGTCCTCTTCAAAAGCCCATTTGGTAAATCGGGTTCGCCTCTTTAATGAACTTTTGAACAAGACTGTACAAAAACACAAATTCCACTCGCGAAAGTTCACAAAAAAAAACTATTGTTCGTCCCACTAATAAAATAGTGGCAGACTGCTGGTCTCTATTTCGAGCAATATATTATTGTCATTTTAAATATATATAAACATACTTATTGTTGGAAAAACAAGTGAGCTGGCAATGACTGAAACTAGCGCGGGCATAACAAGTTTGCTCGTTGTGCAGTAAAGCATAATTTATTGGTGCAGTCAACCCCGCGGTTAATGATCTCAGAAACAGAGGGGCACGTGCCAAGCGCGAGTACGACTAATAAAAAAGTGTAAAAAAAAACGACTCGGGTCTTAATTACCCTGAGTTGAAAAGGGTGTTTCCACGGTTCGAGGGTCATTAAAGGGGGCGATGACATTTTTAAGGGTAAAGGGTGAAAGAGGTTTAGGGTTGATAGGAAAGGAAAAAATGGACGGTCACCCATCCGGGTTAGGGTTAATCCAGATGAGACTGAAAGATAGACCACAAACCCAGAAACCGAGAACCTGAAGATCCACTTTTTTTTCCTATCCATTTTCTATCGTACCGACGAAAAAAAGAAACAAAAATTGATATCGTCTGATAAAATGCTGAACATAGAACGACAAAAAATCTGATTCCACGAAAACCTCCCGAACGAAATTGAAAGCGAGGAAAAAGACCTAATAAAAATGAATAATCGAACGAGCATTCGAAAAAAGTGTTTTTGAAGTTGGAAACAAAACGTCTGGACGTAATTTGAGAATAGAAGTTGAAATTATTATTAAACAAGAATTTTTTTCGTACCCTTTAAACTTTTTACTTATTGTTATAATGGATTAATTAATTTTTATAATTATTTTCATTATCCATTTACTTATTTACAGATATAATGATTTTTCTAAATTATTTAAATTACTAATTTTCTCACGTGGAAAATTCTCGAGAATAAACTGGCAAGCGAAGCGCGAATATCCAATTCTTTTTCTTTTTTTTGTGACCACGTGCAATTCGAGGTATTGGAACGCATTCCAAAAACAATTTGAATACTGCATGGAATTGATACGAGAGGGATAGAGACACGTGGAAATGTTCACCGAGCTGTGGCTAATTTTCTCGTAACAGCGAACAACGACCCGAGCCAAGAATCCAACTGTTAATTGCACACCGAACACACTACCACGACCAACCGATAAGATCTGGTAGGCAAAAAAAAAAGTTGACACAGCGAAGCGTATATCTCGTTGCACACCCGGGCACTTGCTTAAGTTTCTACTTGTTCAAAATCATAAAAAGTCCTCCTGCGAGGCAGGGGGAGGGGAAGTGGTGGTACGTGAAAGGAACGAATAAATCTTGCATAAATGCTCGTCGCCAAATGCCTGTGTGCATTTAATCCTTCTAATTCCTGGTGAACATGTAGCTCACTAAGCTTGAATGTGTAAATGAAGAAGGAGAGAGAGAGAAATGGGGAACGAAGTTGACTAGCGTGACGATCCACGTGCCAACATTGCTGGCCGGTCGAGGTATCAACTTTTACAGCTTATGGTCGCCAAGAACAGTGCTCTACGGTGCCAATCGGAGTTACGAAAAACATCCAACAGCCATCGTTAGCTGGGTCAGAAAACGTGAAATCATGTTTCGTTAAGTGAAATTTCACTGATTTAGGAAGTAATCAAATGTTAGATTCTACGTTTTCTGACTAGTAATTAAATGGGAGAGTCCAGATTTTCATGATAATGATCAAATGTAAGATTCTAAATTGTTCGGACTAGTAATCAGGTGATAATTTCAAGATAATATCGTTTTCTGAATAACTATCGAATATAAGGTTCTAGATTATGTGGCTAGTAATCAAATGAAAAATTCAACGGTTTCTGGGTACCAAACGAATGTAAGTTTCTAGATTTTCTAACTACTGATCAAATGTGAGATTCTAAATTGTTCCGACTAGTAATCAAATGATAAATTTCAACATAATATAATTTTCTGGATAACTATCGAATATCAGATTCTAGATTTGCTGGACAGTAATCAAATTTAAGATTCTAGATTATCTGGCTAGTAATCAAATAAAAAATTCAACGGTTTCTGGGTACCAAACGAATATAAGTTTTTAGATTTTCTGACTAATGATCAAATGTAAGATTCTTGATTATCCAGTTATAATCAAATGGAAGATTTTTTATTTTTATGGTGGTGATCAAATGTAAGATTATAAATTGTCTGATTAGTAATCAAATGAAAAATTAAACATTATCCGGGTAGCAAACGACTATAACCTTCAAGATTTTCTGGCCAATGATCAAATGAAAGATTTAAGTTTCCCTGGCTAGTAAGCAAATGAAACATTTTAGATTTTGATTCTAGTAATCAAATTAAAAATTCTAGATTTTCTGGAATAACAATCGAATATAAGATGCTAGATACTATGGTTACTAATTCACTGTCAGATTTTTTGTTTGCTGAAATCATATACCAGTACATTTGCTTTGCTGGTAATCAAATAAAATATTTGATAAATTCTAATAGTAATATTTAAAAAATACAAACTGTGGCACAGAAAGGATCTGATGG
Source organism: Ophioninae sp. B BG-2022a (assembly GCA_030522765.1). Taxonomy (NCBI): domain Eukaryota; kingdom Metazoa; phylum Arthropoda; class Insecta; order Hymenoptera; family Ichneumonidae; species Ophioninae sp. B BG-2022a. Next base: position 24,575 of record JAPYZJ010000170.1, read on the forward strand.
TCTTCTTGACGAACAAATTTTTCCGACTACTTATTTGATCTTCAACATTCTTTGCTAATGATTTACACCAAAATTACGTTGTTATAAAATTTGCCCTGCCAGGACAAATATTTATAAGTTTCATTTTTCGTATATCATCGTTCATTCCAACTAGTTTTTACCTGATTGAGCAGAACATTTTTTAGGTTTTAAAGTCGGTCTTTACACTGATCTATTTTTTTTTTGAGCTTATGAATAATCTGCAACAATTTGAAACAGGAAGTCAACATTGGAGTTTCCGAAGTCGAAAAAAATGTTCTTCAGGCTAAATATTTTCTCGAAAACGATGTGCTGTTCCCGTGAAATATTTGAAGTTTTATTGGCGTTCGGAGAGCAACGACGCTCACGAATAGAAGTTCTGGAGGGAAAAAAATAGGCTCGAATGAAACGAGCTTTGACAAGTGTTTGCTCGCACACTTAAAAAGTTTGTACTACCGTCTCGGCGCACATACTGGAGAGAGAGAAATATGTATCATTAATATTTACATAGCTAAATGACTCATAAAAGAAAGCGACGACGAGGAATCGTTCGTAATCGGGTTAAAAGCGTTCCGTCCGCACTCATAAATTGCATCAAATTTGACATCAGTGAGGATGAAGGAAAGGAAAGAGCTACAAGGGCTGGAAAAAATGTCGTTCGTTTTTTGTTCCTTAGTTATGGAAAATAATCAGTCACGTTTACGATATTGTTTCATTAATTAAAGATTTATCGAAAATTTCCATAAATGCAAACAAAGGATAGATAATTCATCAATTATTGATAGACTCAATTATTAATAACTAACACTGATGTTATTTTTTATTTTATAATAATTTGCTAATATTGTTGATGATAATTATTAATAACCGCGTTTACCAATAATTGGTCGATTCAATTATTCAATTATTATCATTAATATTAAGTTCGTATTTGTGGAAAAAAACAGTTTAATTGTTAATGAAACGTGAATAATAATTGTTAATGTTGATTATTGTTGAAGTTTCCGTATTCTGTGTATTTCCGTGTTGGAATCGATCATTGTTGTTATAAGTTTGTTTATATATTCATTTGATTTATTATTTATTATCAATTTAATTTATTGTTTATTTATTATGATTCATTCATTTTTATTTATTATTTATCAATGGTATTTATTCGATTATTGATAATATGTCTAATTTGTTGAATTTGTCAACTGGATGTTAACCATAACATCGTCAAAATAATTTCAAACTCCGGACTTATCGAATCTCGAATATAAAGTTTATAAGAAAGTTTCTTGCATGCTCGACGATTTACTCGTAATTCGTCGAGCCTACGAACCCGTCAACGCCCACATAAAATTACGAGTCTCATAAATATCCATCTAGGAAAGACGAATACTAATGTCCGACACTTATTAACATTAATCTCGGCGTTGAATATCGTACCCTAGAGACTGCGCTTCGTGATGATGACGAAACCGACGTAAAAGTCCCTTTGGTGGGTCTAAACGGAACTGACTTAAAACGAAAAAAGCATTTCGACATTTTACCGCAAACGAGACATCGTTTTTCCCGAATTTGTATTAAATTTATTATTAAAACGGTCGTGAAAAAATGAAGAATAACACGAAGCTTCCAGTAATTTTTCGCAAACGAACGTAATTCCGAAAAAGCGATGGCTCATGTGCGAACATATTTGAAGAACTTTTTTTATCATCTTTTGAAATAATTAATAAATAAGATCTTCTCAACATTTAAAAGTATTTTTTATATATATTTGACAATGTTTTACCATTTTTCAAAATTTGTTTTCTAGCATTTTGTAACAATTAAAGTCCTATTTAAAACAATTATGAGCAAAACATTCCCAAGCAAAAATCACGAAACTACGTGAAAAGAGAATCATTTTTTTTCAATAATTTTATCAAATGACCGTGACGTCAATCTTTTTTTCTTTCTAAACAGTCATGAACAGCCTGTCGTCAAGGAAAACTGCAAGAAAAGAAAACGATTAAAAATTCTTCCGATTAATAATCTACGATGTTAAAATCCCCCCCCTCCTTCTTCGTCAACCTTCCTTGTGTGACGTTCGATGATAATGTTACGATAATTAACATGATAAAATTAGCTTGCGATACGTGTGAATGGAGGTTGGCGGGAAAAAAAGCGTGAGAAACTATATATGGGTGCGTCTCGTGGCGCCAGAAGTGACGCTGTTATCGCCATTAAAATTCATAGGTGCACTTTAAAAAGTCATTTGTCGCCTGTTGAGGAACTCGTAGAGTATGATTCGAGTTGCGTCGAGACCTCTGCCGACACGACGACTTACATAACGTTCGGCTTGATTAATGATACGATACTCCAACAAATAGCATTTGCATTTATGTACTCTCCGATAAGGGTCTTCATTCAAGAACATTTTGCACGCACACACAAACACCTGTAGAAAAGTCTCGAGATATGCTAAAAGAGTATCGGATAATCCAGGAAATTTTTATCGAGCCTGAACAATTTTTGAACGATCTAGGAAAATCTGGAATGCTCTAGGGAGATCTGGGTTAAGTCTAGACAATTTACAATAATTCTGAAAAATTATTGAAAGGTCTAGAGATAAATGAATCTACTGTAGGAAACTATCTATCAGCCTTATATATCCTTTTCGGTCCTAGAGAGATCTGGATCGACCCAGGGAATTTTTCACAAGCTTGAGAAATTCTTGAGTGCTCCAGGGAGATTTAGAACAATCTGGCGAGGTTTCGGCGAGTCTGAGAAAATCTTGGATGGCTCTAAGGAATTTTCAGTCAGCCTGAGAAATTCTTGGGTTGCATAGGTGCTTCGCACTATTCTAGGTAATTTTCGGCCATTCAAAACGAAAATCAACATATTTATAATTACATAATGGATGTGTCTTCAGTGTGAAGGCAAACATTATTTAAAAAAAAGATTATTAATATAAAAATTCGAAACTTAAGATTTTTTTACTCAATTTTCTGTCAGTAAGATTTCATTTTTGATATTTTTTTACGTCTCGGAAAATTTTGGGATTTTACACGTATATAAGGGCTTACAAGGTTCAGGCGACAAATAATTGATCTAGGGAATTTTTTAGACAGCCTAGGGAATTTTTAAGAAATCCAAACAAACCCAAACAATTTTTGGAATACTCCCAATCTCTGAAGCTTAAAATATTCGTAACGGTTCTGGCTAACAGAATACTTTTTTTTTTCATTTATAAAAATATTTTTATTTTTCTACTAGGGATTGTTATTAAAATAAAAATATTTTTATTTTTCTATCTGGGGATATTTTTATTTTTTATCTAGGGAAGATTTGAGGCAGACTGGGGAGTTTTTAAGAAACCTCAAGCATTTCTGAGCAGTCAGAGGAACTCTCCGGAATTCTAGGGAATAATTTGGAAGCCAAAGGAAGTGCGAGCTAAGGATTCTTTTCTCTCGGGTTGTCAATAAGCGAAAGTCTATCGTTCCGGAGCAACGAACTTGGCCAACTCGAGACGAGGAGCTAGACGTTACGCGAACCTCCGGCACTTCTATCTTCGGTCGCTATTTCGGCGGCGATGCTAACTATGTCGACAGTAACCAGGGAAAGCTTCCTCGAGTTATTCGCCTCGTGGGATCCCGAGTGCACGCCTGGGAACTTTCAAATCTTCGAGTATTCCGCTAGTTGCATATTTACGAAGCTCGCCAACTTTCGGTATTACACTTATCCACAAATCCTTTAACATGATCTGCTTCCTAGTAATAATAATCCAATCTGAAAATCATTATTAATTAAGGCAATAATAATAATAGAAAAAACCATAATATGCTGACTTCAAAAACAACAATTACAGTATTAATGTTAAAGGAATCACAATAATAAAAACATTGTAAAAAAAACAACAAATAACAACGACCACATGCAACAAGAATTATAATTATGTATTAATAATATCAACAATAATAATAATAATGATAATCTTAAACGCCGAGAATAGTGAAAGATAATAATAATAATAAAGATGATAATAATAACGCTGTGAAAAATTCTTGATCAGTTAACAAGTTATAAGGTATCAATTAATCAATTAATAAGTTATGTTAAAAAAAAATAACAGAAGCAGTAATAATGATAGTTTTATCACAACCCAATTGATCACATTATTGTGATCACAATCACAATAATAATAACAAAAACAAAATAAAATTAGCAAATTAACCATGAAGGAATAACAAAGTAACAATAGCATAATTTTAAGAAACAATGAGAATAACCGGATCGAGCTGATTACGTTATTGGATTTACTCAAACAACAAGAAAACACAAAGAACAATCCGGTTCAAAGAAAATCATAAAAATGAAGAAAAAAAAACATAAAAATGAGGAAAGATCATAAAAATGAAGAAACAATAATAGAAATGAAGAAAATCCATGAAAATGAAGAAAAACCATACAAATGAAGAAAAACCATAAAAATGAAGAAAATCATAAAAATGAAGAAAAATCGAATGATGATAAGCGGTAAAAAATAATTATTTAGAGTTTGTTGGAGATTCTTCGGGTAATAATAATAATAAATATTTCATGATAAAGCTTAAAGAACGAAGAGACCAGAAGTTACGTCAGAAGAATGTCGCAAGCTTGAAAGACTGGCGTTTTCTTTTCGATCTCTGGCCCATAGACGCTGCTAGATCGCCATTCATCCTGCAACGTATGCAAATCGGATCGCATACGAAGAAGAAATGCAACGAAAGCAGAGATGATCTCGCGTTGCGAGCGCGGTTCATTAACCTTTTGTCTGGTGTAGGCGCTTGATGATTTATGCCCCGTGTGAATCAGCGTCTGTAGACTCAAATTCCTCTTCCTCGGTACCTCGCTCGGGTTCTTCCATAGTTTTCCACTATGATAGAAGGGCAGAGCGAAACTTGAGACTAACCGACGCTAACGGAGGACAAGAGGAGCGATGAGAGTGGAACACAGAATAGGACAGAATGGGACAGACGCTTTAAAATGTCAGGGATGCTGGTCAATTATTCATTCCACGAATAAAGAACCACTCTTGTAGATTTATTTTTGTTAACGATCCCAGTGAATTCGTCATCATCAGCCAGGGGTAAATCTGTTCCCAGTTGGGCTCCACCCAAACAAATTAATTATATTTTAATTAAATATATTTAAAACATATAATACTTGAATAACGATTAATTGAAATAAAAAAGTAAACAAATTGTCCAATAAAATTCACTATTTTTTTTCATTAAGTAAAAGTTATATTTTACCATGACGTAATTAACTTTCAAATAATAAAAACTATTATGAAAGAACCGTAATTAATATTGGAATTATATGGAATAATTTTAATTTCGATTCGAAATAAATCAATATTGAATGTATTTTAACTCTATGTAAAAATGAACATGAATAAACATGAACTGATACAACAATATTCGTCCCAGTTGGGCTTTTTCAAATATAATTTTTCTTAATATTTTTTTAATACAGTTTATTTAAAGTAGAAGATATTTAGAAATTATAATAATTAAATAACAATTAGATCGGTTCTTAAATTTAATTTGAATTAAGTAGAAAAGCCATGTTATCATTATATAAATAACTTTCAAATAATAAACTGTTAATGTTAAAATGATTTGAACTAATTTTGATATGGGTTTAAAATAAATCGATATGGAATTTTAAGTTAACCTAAAAATAAGTCTAAATTAGAATATACTAATAAATAATTATTGTATTTTGCAATAAATAGATCCGCAACAAAAATTAATGAAAATGTAATAACTTATAAAAATTTAATTAATAAACATAGATCAATAACAAATATCAAATCGATTAAATATGATTATTGCACGATTTGAATAATTTCCTAAAAATTGGTAGTGAAATCTAGCACCTGTAGTTTCGAATACCTTGCCCCTAGGAAATTCCGGAGATGAAAAAAAAAGCTTGCGCAACAATTAGCATCCGTCTATACGATCGTAACTCATTATAAGCGTTATAAATCGCGAGGGATAATCCTCATAGATATGCAACGTTCAGCGGTCTCCGCACGCGAGACCCGTGACCTATATCAAATATTTCATAGCGCTCGTTTACGTGTACTTGCCTCAAGAGACGTTCATTTACACGAGGTGGCCGAGAGCCCGTTGCGACCGCCTGTTGACAACCGAAGAGAACTGGTTAGTGCCACCTATAGGAGAAAAGGAAAGAAAAATCCTTCGTGAACACATATTACAAACTCTGGTGGATAAAAGTGGAGGAAACTCATTGAGGTAATACCGAACATATTGTTTTACGAAGTCAAGGGAAAGGGGTCTAGAGGTTAGCTTTGTCACATTAACAACCAATGTTTATCGTAATTTTTCTTTTCATGACCTCCCAACGTAGATTTCAACCACATTGTAATGCATCAAAGGCTTATTGAAGCTGTCAAATGGGAAACATCATTTTTTTGTTAATTTTTAACTGCATTGCCAGCTGACTGAAGTCTGGATAAATGGACAACAAATTATATCTATTTAGCAGCATTGAAAAAACGATCTGGTAATATGAACAGAATCGTGAGACTGTATTAACGAAATTATCGAGAGTAGTTAGTAGATACATTCGTAAGTATTAAGGGAGTCGTAAAGTAAGATTGTTGGAAACTGTAACTAACGACCAGATGATGGTTGGTGGTGCCTAATTATCGGTGTTTCGTATTTCTTTCGGTTTCCGGTTTTTTCCTACTTTCAAAAGTACTTTTCACATTTAATAGAGGGATTTTGTTATATAAAAATGTATCCTCACCATTTACTAAAACGACTTCCATGGGCATTGACTAAGCCTTAATCTGCAGACAGAATCAAAGGATTCCCGTGGTCTGATACATTTGATTTCGAAATTCTTCTTGTTTTGTTGTTATCCGCGTTTTTACTACGTCAAAATAAATACACATGATTCATTAAGATTACTTTTGTGGCAAATTTTTCATTCCTGTTTGAATGAATCGCTGGAATCAAATGATTGCATCGATTTGATGCACTGGATTTTTTAGTGTTTTTCGTTTTTTCTCGTTATCCCCGTTTCGGTGACTTAAAAATACATCAATTTTATTTGTTAAGACGATTTCTGCTACCAGCTTTTCAACTCATCTGCTGTTTCAGCTGAAATCAAAGCATTCCGCCGCTTTGATGCACCTGATTTTTCGGTGCGACTTGTTGTTTCTTGTTCTCATTATTTTGTCTGTTTCGAAATATATTCTTTTTATTTACTACGATGATTTCCGGTGTCAGCTTTTCATCTTAACTGCTGTTTAGCTAAAATCAAACGATTTCACCGCTTTGATGCACCTGATTTTTGGCGCAACTCGTTGTTTCTGGTTATCATCATTTTGGCTATTTCAAAATATATCCTTCGTATTTAGTACGATGATTTACGGTGCCCGCTATTCATCTTAGATCGACCTACTGCCAGAATCCAATGGTTCGACCGTTTTGATGCATTTGATTTTTCGTTATTTCTTGTTCCCTCTTGTTATCCTGATTTTTACTATTTCAAAATATTTCCTCTTAAAATATTAAGACGGTCAACCGTAGCTTTTTGACGTATCTCAGTTAAAAGAAAAAATCAAACGGTCGCCTTGATTCGATACTTTTGATTTTTCGCTGCCTTTTGATTTCTCAAGTAACATGATTTCTGGTGGACGAAAAATCCTGGATGGCCGGAGCTCCCAGCCACAATGACTCTTACCAATTCACTGGTTTACCCGGTTAGTTAGTAAACCAAGAAAGACGTTGACGACATGCAAACACTTCTCTCCACCGTGCTAATTATAAAGTGGGATATTATTAAACTCACTGGTACGTGGCCGGTGGAAAATTCATATTCGATCGGGATCAGCCTCGTCTGACATTGCGCCATTTGTCTCTGCCTTCGTGCGCTCTGCGGGTACTTTATATTTTTGGTAGGACCAGAGTTCTTGTACTGTATTTTGTGATTTTCTACAAAGCGGAGCGCGGCATTTCTCGCGTGGTACGCGTCTTTGACGCTGTGCCAAACATGAGATTTGCAAATGAAGTCATTCTTGCACAACGACATGGCGTCCAAGCGATCGCCGAACGATTGCAACCACGTGACGTCACCGGTCTTCACAGACTCGATGTCCTTGAAGATTAACTGAAATCTTCGATTTCCAGAATCAAATACCTTATTAATTGTGCATTGTCCTAGAAAATCTTTTTAATCAAACTTATAACCAATATTTGTTTATTTTTTTCATCGCATCTTTATAAACGACGTACGTTTCTATATATTTTCACAGGATGTCTTGCTTTTATGGCAATATTTTTTGAGAATCAAAAATGTTTTCACCGATGAGAATTCGATGCCCTATATAGATGGGATAAAATACTCTATATCACGATATCTCATTATCATTTCATAACATCTTTTCTAATTTCACAAGTAAATAAAATAAATACATTGGTGAATTAGAATAAACAAGAAAAAATTTTCTTAAATACAATTATTGATAGTTTAAGTTGATGACGTAAATTAAGTAAATATAAAACAGTTTAAATTCATTGAATAAAGTAAACGTATTATATTTGATAATGAAAAAAATCGTTTAATATTTTCGTTTATTCACTTCAGTTTCTAATCATTTAATTGCATTGTTGATAATGCTAAGTTTCAATTAATTTAACACATCAGGCGTGAAGTATTTCCTCACATTCTCTCAATGCAACTAAAAATTGATTGTATCTCGATATCGCTTAGATCGCGATACAGCAGTATTTTTTTCAATCATGGAAACGGGTCTGTTTCAACATTTGCATATTGCAACTCTAGTATCTCCTTAAGTATGCAAAATTCACCTTGGCAAAGTGTAATTGAAGCCGATCGCAACGTGTGTTGAATTCAATCATCAAGCTTGCAATCGATCGCGAGATCTTGTCACATCGATTAACTTATCGGTCACGCCTTAACCGAGATCGCCGTAATAATCTATTTACTCGGTTGCATTATCGACAGTTACTCTTTTATCGTCAATAATTAATTGCATTGTGACACCTGAGCTAGATTTTTTTCTCCAAACTTACCAAAAGTGTTACGTTTAAAATGTGAATATTTTTTCATGCAACAAAATATGGGTAAGTTTGGAAAATGAAAAAGAATCAAAGATAAATAATTGGTAATTGTTCGACGATTTCAATAATTTTTTTTGTTTCTGAATTGTAGGTTAATATAAAAAGTTTAGCTAGTATTTAAAAAAAAAATGTGTACTGAAAACATGCGATAAGATTTCATTTTCTTTTAAATATGAGATAAGTTTTAAAATTATTTTTTCAACATTGAAAAAGAAAGTAAAAACATTCAATAACGAAAAAAATAATAATTCACGTACCCAAAGTGTTACGGTAGAATTGTACAAACGAATGTAAACCAATGATTTTTTTTCTGTTTTCACAGTATGACAGTTATAATAAAAAGAAGGAATATGTAATGTTTTTTTAATAAAAAAAACACGAGGAAAATAAGTAATATTCGAACGCCGATAGTACTGCAATCTCAACATTAATTTTCGATTCTATCAGTCCGTTGCAATGTATCGTTGGTGCTCTGTGAATGGCACGAAGGCCGGTCTCGTCATCCTTAGCCACCGAGCTACGATTTTACCAACGGTCGTGTACACAAGTGTGACGAGTTTTTGCGTTCGAAACCAGTGTCCATCGTGCTCTACTCCAACATCTCCACATCCTCCCGGACTTCTTACAATCATTCACGGTCCTATGCGCATACATATGTGAAATATATGTGTGCATGTGCAAAGGAAATTCTAGCCATGTTCATTTATATTATTTCATTTTATGCTGTTTCATTGAAACCCGTTTTGTTTAATTTAATTGAATTTCATTTTACTTTATTTTATTTTATTTTATTTTATTTTATTTTATTTTATTTTATTTCATTTCATTTTATTTTATCTCCTATTATTTTATTACGTTTTCCTTATGGTGTTTTTGGTCGTAGAATTATTCCAATGTTTTCGTTACCTCAAGCTATGGAAAATAAAATGAGAAGACGAAGGTCACTTCTAATCTTAAAGACATTAAAAATGCCTCAAAGTAATCAGAATATGAAAGCACTGCAAAATAAAATAACAACCTATTAGAAAGTGAAGGTTACCTTATTTGAGCTCCAACCTCAAATTAAAAAAAAAGTAAGCTTCATTTGAAGACCGAGGTTGAGAGAGATAATAAAGAAACTGTTAAAAATTAAAGGTGACCTTAATGCAGTGACTGGAAACGAAACGGTTATGGTAACGATCATTACAACCTCAAGATATCAAAACAAAACACCCTGTAACAAACGGTCAAAATCAAAACGATGTCCCAAACTCTCTCAAGGCCATTTGAAGGTCAAGATTAAAAACAATAAGAAAAATAACTGTTTGCATTGAAGATGACCTCAGTTCAGGCAACGGAAATAAAGATTTCGGTAACGATTATCACTATGACCTTGGATCGTTATTTTTTTTCAGGATTTTATTATTATTATTATCTTTTTTGTTAAAATGTACCGATTTTGATTCTAACTGTTTTTAATGCTGCTACGTAATACTTCGAATGGCAAGACCTGTGCATACGACAATCTCCTTGCCGGGATGAATGGACGTTCCTTATTTGGCTTCAGGTATACAAGATACTTCAATGGAAACAACGTCCTCAGACTACTCTTCTTACGTGGAAACTCTCTTGTCACGTTGTACATCTCACTCACGTTACGTTTCACAACTTTTTCTCGTATCGAAACGAGAAACTCTATTCACATTGTAATCAGATCGTTCTGACAATGTTCCTCGTTCTGCACTGCCATTGTTATTCAAATGTGGCAATTTCCATTTTCGTTTCATCGGCTATTCTCCAAGAAGAGAAAGAAGTTGAAATTTTCGATACAGTATGGCGATTGACTCTATACGACCAACTGACGGTCATGAGAAAATCCAAACAAACCCAAAAATTTCGAAAAAAACGTAAAATCGTTGGAGAAGACTAATTATAAGATCTAATAAATTGAGGATGCTTCGGGTGATCCTTCATAAAACGGCGATTTTTTGTTGAGGTGGCTATCTCGATTTTATCATTTTATAATTTTGGAAAGATATTTGAGTCCTGAACACAAAATTTAGAAAAGTTAGAAAAAGTTGAACGTTCAAAGACTCAGAAAGAAACACGATAGAATATTATTTTGATTCTTAAAAGATGTGACATCATTTTTCGAAATTGTCTGCTTCGATTTTATGATTTTAAGATCGCAGAAAAATCATATACTTAAAAACAGAATTTGCAATACATTTGAAAATTTGTCTGCTTTTGTGTTTAGGAATAAAAGTCTCTGAAATACTTCAGGAATATCAATTTTGTTTTGCGCAAGTGCTTTTTTCGAGTCGATACTTTCCACGTGAGTGAATTTTTATTCCAAAAAACAAAGTTTAGAAAACTCTAAATAAATGTATCAATTTTCTGGGATGCTTCAAAAATCTCTGTACTAATTTTAAGACCAGCCTTTTTTTAAATACTATTGTGTTGGTTGGAATAGGCTAATACTTAAAAAGACGATTTAGAACATTCTAAAAATATATGACGAAATTATTATAGTTTTTCAACTTTTTTTCCGATTTTCATATTGAATTATTATAAAACAAATTTGAATCTAAACATAGCAAAATTTTTTTAAGCAAATTTTTGAAAATTGATATAAAATTATTGGTACGGGTTATGACCTAAAAATCACAAAATCACTTGATTTTTTCAAATCGGTGACAAAATCATGAAATTATGTTGGACCTAAATTCTAAAGAATGTGAGTATGGTGACCCAGAACATTAGCGATAAAAAAGAAGGTCCGATTCAGAAGCGCCGCGATTATCAGATAAAATAATTGATAATCGAGTATACCATGTGAAATAATACGGAATCCACGGAACATGCGTCATTATTTATATTTTCGAAGAAAGAATTTTCCAAGTTGACTCATCGACGGAATCTCAACGACGTCGTTGCCCTCTCGCCGTTCGTCCGCTGTTATGTCTCGAGGCGTAAATATTCATCGCACAATATAGTGGTAATAGTGATGAGCATATGTGATCGCTTGTAAGAAAACTAAAACGTTTAAAAAAAAACCGACAAAATCGGCCTTCCTCACATTGAATTTTTGCATATTGTAAAAAAACAATCAGTGAAAATCAATAAATCTTGAATGTTCTCTAAATTACTGAAAAAATCATAATCGTGTGATTTTCAAAGAAATTCCTATTCTTAAAAAATTCTGTATCTCCATTTTTAGAAAACTCTAAAATTCACGTTTTCTGTAAAAATCGTAGAAATGCTGTTTCTTAATTTTTACAATTATATTTCCGGACATTCGAAATGTCTATATTTAAAAAATACTAAATCGTTATATTCTTTTTATATATTTAATTAAAGAAATCTTAAAAATTCTTGTTTCTTCTTCAGAAATGGCTGAAACTCGATTTTTATAAATTTCTAAAATTTTAAGTATTTATCAACATTCAGAAATTCTCTTTTTGGAAAATTCAAAATTTATATTTTATATTTCCATAAGGAATAATAAAATATCAAGATCGTTGAAGGAGAACCAACACTTTTTTTTTACTTCAGTATTTTTTAAAATAAATGTTCATGGACGAATAACAAATAACGATTGGAAATTAAAATAATTCGAAGAAATTATCTAGAGAATTTTCATTGCCTACAGAATATCAGAAGTGACATTTTCCCTTTTACGAAATGTAAAAAATTCGTCCGACTTGAAAATTACTGATGATTTTTAAAAAACACAACAGCAAATTCAGGGCAGAAACGAAACAGTAAAAAATTCCACGACTATTCAGTCCTGCATCGATTTATCGCTCGTCTCGCGAGGACCCAACGGACAATCGTACATCATTTGGACGGGTCCTCGCTGTATCTCGAAATATTGTGCACCTCCAAGACATATATTCGCTGGAATGGTCGCCCTGGGGTATTTTTATGGTGACGACCCTTATGGCCCTTGCCCTTTGCCACTTTCGTACGAAAATTTACAATTCGCCGAAATACGATATGCGGGAAGACGTACTGTGAATAAAAACCTTAGAGAGATTGTACGGCTTTCTATTCTCCTCGCTCGTTCTGATTAGCATAAGCCATTATTGACGATGTTACCTGAAATTTTTCGACAATTTGACACACGTGGTCATTGAATTCTTAGAAAATCTAAAACCGTCCATGCGTAGCGAACTATTTTTAAGATTGTTACGTCCCGTGTATTTGTTTCATAATTTTTACGAATATTCATCGTGTATGAATTATTGTAGCGTTTTTCAATTATCATGAGACAGTTATGGGGGCGAAAAAATAGAAATGACATAATATTGTTAAAAAGTATAATTATTTACTTATTCATGAATATTTGTCAACCTACCTGGTATTTACTCAATCCGTCAATTGAAAAATATTTTTTCTTAACTTATCCGAAGATTCAATTGGTGTTTTTTTTTCGAGCCGCTTAGTGGCTAAGCCATTGAAGATGGAAAGAAGTTGCCTGAATAATTTTCATAGAAAATTTGATGCTCTACAAAATTAGTCCTGTGCATTTTTTCTTTATCTCTAACCGTTTAGGCAGCGTTAGCAGTGAAAGTGTCTGGAGTCTCGCCTGGTGAAATACGTGCGAAATCTCCCACTTAGCAGCCGGGGATATGCCGCAAGCTCCGCCCACCAACGTGGGATTGGTCAATATTTAACTATCGATAACTCAGCAGGATTTCATGCGATCGAAAAACGCATAAGGACTTTTCGACTTAGAATTTTGTGCCGCGTTCATTTTTTCATTGTCGATCGTCAGTCCGGTAACACCCGGTATGTACATGCGATTCGAAACGAGGTTTTCGTCACGCGAGCCTTCCACTACTACGTAGGCTTCCAGACTGCACATGCGCGTGTGCACTCCCGTCTCGCGGTAGCAGACAGCCTGGCAGCAAGCGAGCAAAGCTCAACACGATCGCGTACGCTTCTCAGTCTCGGAATGAGGAACGCGAGCCAGGATTGCATTACGTATGACGATCGCACACGAAGCTTCATCCTCTTCGCGAGACGTGCCGCGCTCCTCTACCTCTTCTTCTTTTTCACCTCCTTCTGTCTCTTTCTCTCGTTCGTACCTTTCTCGCAATGTCGTTCGGTCCGTTCACCGGACTTGTCCATGCAACCCCGACTCTTTGTTCTTTCCCCTCGATCAATGTCCTATGCAACTTGAGGTTGGCAAATGTGCACTGGGCGAACCTGCCCGCAACATTCTTCGGAGGTTCCACCCCTCTTGCCCCTTTTCTCTCTCTCTCTCTCTTTTAGTATCTCAGAGGATTTTAGACAGTGTTACAGTCAATTCAGATACTTGAGCAGAAGAACCGTAGTGAGGTTATGTTTCACGATATGCTGGTCTCAAGGGGCCGATTCGTATCCTTCGCTACTACTTGTGCTCGGTTCTGCTTCGTAATCAATGATACTTTTTTCTTTGCCTCACGATATTTTTCGATACTTCGAAATTATTTCATCAGCCTGCTTTCACTGTGCTGATTCATGAGATTTTAGGTTAGGGAATCCCAAAAAAGCAACATTTACTGAATCTTACGAGTTTTTGCTTTTTTTATTGCTAATTGTACTTGTTTACTTATTTGAATAGTAAGAATGACATTAATACTTATCAATGCAATTGTTTGTTTATGTTCTGGGCGATGGGTATAATGGCCTTATATAGGATGCCATTAAGAGATTAGGCCAAATAGAAAATGATGTACAATCAAAACATTTTTTCTTTTATTGCAATTAATTTTACTAACTTTATCGATAAACCATGAAAATAATGTTTGTAAAAAGAAAAGTCGGGGTTAATTGCGTCTATCTGAGTTTTTTGTTTCGATTTTTGTGGGATCGTTCTAGTTTTTTTAGTTTGTTTGAATTTGTTAGAGATTGTTTCAGTCTGTTTTTATTTTCTTTCGGTTTGTGTGGAAGTTTTTGGATTTTCTTATAGTTTGGGTTCGTTTGTGTGCATTTGGACACTTTGGATTTGGATTGGACTGGATTTGGCTTCGGATTACTTGCGATCAAAAGATATGAGAATGACATTAAAGTTTGCATTCTTGTAATACAACAAAATTGTGTTTGTTTTTTTTATCACCACATCTAGTAAATACCTTTCCTGCTGTATATTTAGTACTTTATAAAATGTCTAGATAGTATATCCGAATACATGATATTTTATGCAATACTGGATTATACCGACTGCTGGTAACAAATAAAACAATAATAATATTAATAATAATAATAATAATATGAGCCATAGTACATTACAGTTATTACAATTAGTTATTAGGGAGCTGCTGTGACCTTAAAAATAAATACCTCTCAGCAATTTCCAGAGATTCCTGTCGCCCAGAAAAAAGAAAATCGATCTCTCCGTCGGTAAAGCAGAACTCTGATAATGCGGAGATCTTATCTGGTCCGACTGTTAATTTACCAACTTCTTGATACTTGGGAAATGGAATATGTCTTGACAATGTATATGAAGTGAGTACTCGAATACTCGAGAACACGATGGGTGGGCCATCGCAGTCTCTCTATCCTGGGTACGATCGGACTCCGCCCCAGGACGTACGTGCCTTCCTCACCTGAGCTTCATTGTCTGCCGCGACTCGTTGTCTGATGCACGAATATTAATTTAATAGACCTACCGCCTGAACTCCCCACTGAATATAGCACCGCCCTGGGGACTTGAGGATGTTCTTGCGCCATAATCACAATAGTATATACAAAGTTAATGGCAAAATCATGAGATAGAATTTTTTAAAGATAATTTTTTGAAAAGTTGCATGAATCTTTTTGATAGTCATATTATAATCTATACAAAATTAGAAAAAGTTTCACCGTTTGTTTATCGAGATATTTAGTGGTAAAAACATGTCGCAACTTCAACGTGTGGTCTTATAGGAATGTATGAAAAAAGACGATTTTTTTAACTTCACGATTTATAATCGGTCAAAATTTCTCTAATTTATTAAAAATGTAAGGTTAAATCTTAAATTTTTCGAATTTAAGGCTAAAATTAAAATTTCTCAATTTTG
Source organism: Ophioninae sp. B BG-2022a (assembly GCA_030522765.1). Taxonomy (NCBI): domain Eukaryota; kingdom Metazoa; phylum Arthropoda; class Insecta; order Hymenoptera; family Ichneumonidae; species Ophioninae sp. B BG-2022a. The sequence goes on from JAPYZJ010000170.1 coordinate 40,749, forward strand.
AGACTAAAATTCGCTTTCTCGAACTTTAGAGAGTTAGGTTTCTAAAACGTTAAAAAAACCGAAAACCGGTTTTGAAAATTTGAAATAGCTAAAAATAGTTGATAACGCGAAAATAATCTTCTACAATTTTTCGAACAATTATCTTCTATAGTTTTGGAAAACTAAAAATGGTCTTTCAGAATATAAAAAGGCGAAAAATAGCTTCCAAAATCTTTAGAACCCGAAAATAGTTTTCTAGAGTTTCCGGGGCCTCTTTAGAAGTGGAAAATTACCTTCTAGAATTTTAGAAAACTATAATTTGTCTTTCGGAACGTAATAATGCTCAAAAATATCCGTCCACAATTTCATAAGGCTAAAAATCTCCAAAAATTAACAAAATCAAATATCCCTTGAAGATAATTTCACCAACGATTTCTGTGGTCCGCTCACCGGTGAGACAAATTGCAATGAAGACACATTTGTGAGACTACTCTCAGGAGCAAATAACTGGAAGTTTTGGGTGGTCTGTGTCAGCGCAGACGTGCCTAACTCGTAATAACAGGCACACGCTCTGGTCGAGCATCTCGTGCATCCCTCGATATATGCAAGCCTTTCATATCTCGAAGGTCCGCAGGGCCCGAAGACTCAGTTATGGACTCGTAAAATTTTTTTTACTTCCTATCGTGTACACACTCTGACATTTCTTTCCTCCCTTTCGTCGGCACATTGGCAACATAGTTTCTTCCTCGAAGAACACTAAATGGGCACTTTGGACCCTCGCTCCCTTCTACTTCCCCTCATCATTCGAGGGTTTCCTTACGATGTTGTAAAATTGATTTCCGGTGTGAAAAAAAAATGAAAATAAATGGTACAAGACTGGAAGAAAAAAATCCTCTGATGTATTGAAAAAAGCTGATAATTGTTTAGGTATAGTCATAATTAGGATAATAATTAATAATGGCTTAATTAATATAATTGAATTATTGATCATTGCTTAGATTTTGTATTTAATTGACAATATGAGTACATATATATGTGTATATTTTTTTTATTAAACGAATATTTCATTTTTATTTATATAATTAATCGTGTATATATATATATATATGATTTCAAACAAAAATACTAGCAGTTCATATGTGTATGAACTGCGATCAAAGATCGGTTGGTGATTCCCACTTTTTTACTTTATGTGTTTATCAGACACTCACTATTGATTTTCGACCATCCCGAGTACTTCGCAACAAGCCATCGTTTTATTCACGGACACTGTAATTTATTTTTCCTTAACTTATTTTTTGCTTCGCGACTTATTTTTTGCTTATCTCGAGTGCACCATTCGTCTGGTAAATTTTGCTACTCGCATCCAGCTTTCCATTTGGCGAGGATAAAAACGATTTACGAGTCATACGCCATGGACGATCGAGCTGGAAATGTTTTTTTTTAATTGCGTAAAGCAACAAAGGAATCAAAGATGGAAGCGTGGAATTTTTTTTGGACCCAGTCAAACCTTATTTTGACTTTTGCTAATCTCTAATTGATCATTGAAAAAGGAAAGGAATTATGAACTTCTGTTTTACGATACATCCTATTTTTGGGAATTAATTTTGCTTTTGACCTGTCACAATGTTGCCTGTCAAATTTCAAGTCTTCACCCGAAACACCAAATTGGAAATCAACAAATTTCAGTCAGCAAATTTCGAGAATTTGAGATGTTTTTCAGTTTTCGAGAATGACTAAAACCTCAAAATCGACCATCTACTGACTTTCTTGTTAGAAGGCTAAACCAGTCTTGTTGAACTTCAAAATACTAAAAATGCGTTCTAAAATTCACGAAACTGAAAATCTTGACAACACAAATTTGGCAGATTTGCAAAACCTTTCAAGAATTTTCGAAAGGGATTATCTAAATTTGCCAAAAAAAAAAATGTAAAAATCATTGACCTAATGGACGAAAGAAATTTCCAAAATCTGAAGTGTAGGTCTTTCCAGTTTGATATACAAAGAAAAATGGTACCTGAAACAATCCCATAGGAAGCAGCGTCTGTGTGAAAATCAAGATACAAACTTTAAGAAGTTATGTGAAATGCGAGATTGCACTTTTTCAAGAAGCTTTTACGTTGTCTCGATTGGGACACTTGCAGTGGTACAAATGGTAGCCATTGAACGTCGGCGAACTATCAAAGAAACATTATTCGCAGATGTCCATACGCGACTCTCGATGGTCTTCGGCCTTGCCGTTGTGCAAATAGAGATTAAGTAGGTCTGTGCCCTCCCCAGGTCGGAGGAGGCTATTCTGCATGTGCGACCTCCATGTTGCCATATGCCAGACCTTACATTGAAGGCTGGGAGCGGCTTGAGAGAGCAGATCGTCACTCTTACGAGGAGTCTACGTTAGAGGAGCTTTCGCTAGCGTTTGTACTCCTGAGGAATTTCCGTGACCTTCAAGGGTCCAGAAAGGTCATTTTTGACGTCCGAAGTTACAGTCTATCGTTGTTATCTGTACCTGGCCTAGGTGAATGTTTTCAGTGAGGACGTTTGTTGACCCCAGATAGAAGCCAAAACTGTCAATCTCAAAGCAATGATGACCTTAATGAATTACCTCAGTGAGGATCTTTGTTGAGGTCACGCAAAGGTCAAAACAATGATTTCCACAGCAATGATGACCTCGATAAAGATCCTCAATGAAGTCTGTTGAGGTCACCCAGAGGTCAAAACAATGATGACCTCGTTAAAGATCCTCAATGAAGTCTGTTGAGGTCACCAAGAGGTCAAAACAATGATTCCCACAACAATTCTTGAATGCACACAACAAATTTCATACCTATTGGTTCAGCTGTTTGAGAGAATAGTGGTTTCAAAATTTCGAAGTGGACGGAGGCGAGTTCGTCATGCCCTTAAAAGTTAAACGATCCTAATAAACGGTTTGATCTTCAATCAAAAGTTGTCTTTATGGATTCTTTCCGATAAATTGAAAACGTCAAAAATACTTGTTGTATCCACAGGAATACGCGGACGAGGAAAACGAAACGGAGGCCGAGGACGAAACATCCGCTCCCCTAGTTACGACATCACCGACAACAACGAGTACATCTACTACAACAACAACCACAACAACGACAACCACTCCAAAGCCTGTCACTACTCGGGCTCCGGTGACCAATCACGAACGAAGGGACTCACGGTCCCACTTAACTTCGAGCGATACTCAGTCAAACGGTTTGCAACAACAGTCCGTTCACAATGTCCACAAATGGTCCGGTTCTCGTGATACCTCCAAGAACATCAAAGAACGTGGACAACAACAAAACAAAAACGGAAAAGGTGACTCAACCACATGTTTATTAACTTTTTTTAATCCTCAACCCGTGAACTTGAGTCGTTTTCGCCTGTGCAAAAATTTCATTTTGAAATTTCTGGAAGGTATAATTATGCAATTATAATTGAATAATTATAAATTAATCATTAATAATAATTCATAATGATCATCGTTCATTTTATTTTATTATTATTGTCTACATGAATATGATATTTTTTTTCTTTAAAAAAACAATATTTTTGCTTTAAAACACTTATATTGAAAAAAATGCCATAATTGAATAAATTGAATTATGTAGGTGTAATTATGTAATTATAATGGAAGGATTATAATTTAATAATTAATAATAACTAATCATTAATTTTATTTCGTTATTATTTCCTATATGAATATAATATTTTTTTCTTTAAAGAACAATCTTTTTATTTTAAGAAACTGCTATTGAATAAAAATTTCCTAACAAACATATATTAAAAAATAAATGATTAGATATTGAAAATATATTAAAATAAACAATATATACGATTGAGTCGAAATATTCTCTTCTGTCACACTAGAATTAATTAATTTCAGATTTTCATCGTTTACCATTATTTGCATTCTGAGATAAAATTTCGTAGACATTCCCTCGTTGACTGATGATGTCCAGATTTTCTATTTTGAAATGTCAATGAAAAACCGGATTCCGTTATTGCTTAATTCACTGACGTGAGACACGAGCGACTGGCGATTGCCACATAGATGTGAATATCTTTTTGTTATTGTTCAAGCGTCTCAATGATTTTTCCTATTATTCGTGACGAAGGTAGGAGACATTTTTTTTTGTAGTCCTTTCGCTCGACGAACAAATAACGATGACAGGCGATGCTGAATTATTCAGTCGATATGCGAGCGTTAATAATTTATCCACAATGCAAGACAGAGATGGAACACGTATTTGTACACGTACAGAGATATGCACTTAGTTTTTGTCAGACTTTCACCCGCGTTCATTATTTACAGTTGAAGCATTTAGATAGGAATTCTTTCCGATTCTCACGATTTCTTGGTCGTCCGAGTAATCGATCGGGAAGAAAATGCTTGACAAAAAGTTTCGCGATTTCAATAAATTCAATATCAGGAGAAATCAATGAAACATTCATATAATTAATTCGTATTCATACTTTTGTAATTAATGATTTTTCATATATTTTTAATTATTGTAAATAACTTGCAAGGGGAGTTTTTGAAATTGTAATTTTGAAATTCTTTTAATTTTATGACATTTATTTATGAAATTTAAAGTAAATTGAATTTTTTTTTAAATTATTTATTTCCTCTATTCTATGATATGATAAACAAACCGGTGAAACTGGGGAATTGAGGGGCGGGGGTGCAAGCAAAAACCGCGTGTACTGTGAAGAATAAAATGATAAAAATAAACCATTTATTATTAAACCATATGGAACGAAAAAAAAGATAAATCCATTTCGAGCCAAAAGAATGGACCAATAAAAATAAATAATTTGTTGTGAAACGATATGGAAAGAAAAAAAGATAAATCCATTTTGGCAAAAAAAATACTGGAGTTCCACCCTGGAACGATGGATCGGTACTTGACACCTTCAACATGAAACGAAAAGTAAAAAATGTTGAAAAGCATTCCATCGAGTAACTGTCTCAGATTATCTGACTTTATAATGTCATACGCCCACGTATTTAAACGAGAGCTTTGTTCTTGTGATTCAAAGGAATTGATAGCAATTATTTATCGAACACCACATAACGATTCGAAGAAATCTACTTGGATTTCCGAGCAAATGGCTTGGAAGTGTTTAACGCGATTGTCTCGTACACCTACCGGGTGGCCTGTAATTAAATTTAGCAAACAAAAAAAAATATTTATAAAAAAAAATGTATATTGGATCTATTAGCAATTAAATTCAAATCAAAACAATTTCTAAATCTTCCCGCAATATCATTAATCGAGAAACAACATTTTGCATCAGGGTCCGCCATATTGGACCGGTTATTTGAAATTTCGCATTTTTTGGTTAGCATTTCTACAGAGTACTCATAATTCATCTTCAAGGCCAGATCCTATCGAAACCGCTGCGTTTCTGCAATTTTGATCCTCCATTTTCGATTAATTTCGAAATTTCGCTAATCGAGTTAAATTTTGTTATTAGTGACCCTAAAAATCAGCGAATATCAAATTTCATGAAATGTCATGGAGAGCTTGAAGAGTTAGAGAGATTCGAAGAAAGGACACCCTGTATATATCAAAGGCTTGGCAGGTCTCGTTTGGTGATTTTTCAACCACGTATCAACCGCTAAAGGGTCGAATTACGGAGCAGATCGTGAATTATCGCGAAAGTCATTGTAAACAGTAGAAAATATGGCGATAAACGTGAGTGGGACAATAGTGGGTGAAAAGGGAAGCAGCATCGAGTCTGCTAAGATCAGCAATGTTTTTTTTTTGGTCGGGGGCGTTTATCTGAGAGTAACCAGACGTTGATACCGTAACAGCCTTAAAGATAGTGTTAAATAGCGAAGTAAGTACACGGATGTATTTCTATCAGGAGTCGAAGAATGAATCTCGAGTACTGCGAAATTTCTCGTATAATCTTGTACTTTGTTTCATTGTAGCGTCTAGAGTGCAGGACTATTTGTGTATTACCTGCGCACGCTCGGGAAACCTTTCACGTGTCACTGGGAATGCATGCGAAGGATCTAGGAGAGTCGCGATGAATGTCTGTACCAACGGAGAATAGCTGTTGTACAATCGTACCGTTGTCTTGCCGGGAGAGCTTTTTTGTTTCTTTTTTTTCTGTTCTTGCCACCGTCTGTTGCTTGAATAAACAATGAGATAAAATATCAGGGCAGTGAGCGACCAGCTACTATGCATCGAGGTCGAGATCGATACGCGACCCCCATCCGTCACGTAGTATCTAACGAGCCAATTGATTTTCATCAAGCTAAACATTTGAGCAATTCACTTCCAGAGGTCTGGTAACTCGTCGATAAGAGATAAAGAACTGTTGACAAATAAATCATCATCAATCAACGGAGATTCACGGAAAGTTTCGTCGGAGTTAAGTCAAGTGATGAGGTTGAGAAATTCTCTTACGAAAAGTGCTTATCCATTTTTATCTCCGACACACCGTTTCCGAGATATTGGAATATGAATATCAATTCGCCGAAAATTGTATCGAAGTTCAGTCGAGAGATAAGACCGTGAAATCCTAAGAAGAAAAGTCCTTATTCTCGTTTCTCTGTAATTCACCGTTTCTGAGATATCGATCGATAAGTGACAGCGAATCGGGAGCGTCGACGATGCGAGGCGAAGGGTGGGGCGCACACGATGATAGGCACGCCCGTTGCAGGTGGGGAGGCAGCGGATCGGATTGGCGATCACTAATCAATCGGTATCTAAGGAACGGTAGGTCGTAGAGAAAAATGGATAAGGACATTTCTCTTCAGAATGTCAAGCTCTATCTACCTGACTAACGATTGATGCAGTTTTATGCATAACGTTCTCAAAGAAGCCGGATTTCGAGCGGCGTGGTACAATATATCTCAAGTCTCGTATTCTGCTTTTTATTGTTCCATCGTAAGGAAAAAATATGATCTTTAAAAAAATCACAGATAATAGCAGTGGAAGGAAATGAACGGGAGAAGTCATTCGATCCGCAGAACGTATAGAAAAATAGTCTGAAGCTACCGTATCCAAGACTGAGTAATAAATTGATTCGCCTCGCGTTAATTATTGCTCACGTGTGTCGACCAGCCTGTTTTGCACGACAATAACGCAGTCCTCACACGCCAACGCGTGGGCGTTCCTTGGAGGATCACGGCTATGCATTTCTAAGCATGAAAGTTCACGGGGGCGGGAACCATTAATAATTCTACAAGCTTTCGCTATTTTTCGTAAATAATAAGGAACTTTTTACGAATTCTCTAGGCGACGAACATGGCTGCATTAATTCACCATAAGGCGATGGCATAACGTGTCATTCGTTACATCCTGCCCAGAGTTAATTAACCACGATCTCATCCGACAAAAAAAAGAACAGAAAATTCTGCCAAGGAAAAATAGTCGATTACGAACCCACAACGTGAGCTGTAAACCGTTTCAGATGCATCATGATTTTTCCTCGACCGTAAAATTGTGAAATTGTATTATAACAAATCGATTTAGCACTTAACGAACTGTGAGTCGAGTATAATGAATTTATAAAGCTAGCCGAGTCTCTGTACCTCCTTATCTGTCGTATCTCTTAATTTACAACTCTTCTTGGGCGTGAGATTGAAAACAGCCGCTTGCACCTCCTACGTGCGGAAGGGGGTGCGGGCGGAGAGGGGAAACAACATTCAAGTAATGACTTTCGATTAAAAAAAAACTACTAATAATGCAAAGAGTAATTCATTTTTCAAAGCTCGTTGAATGTTGATTATTGAAATTGTATGAATAAATTACACCTAGAGGCAGGAAAGATGTGGAAAGTGACAGCCTGGAGTGATTGATTTTTTACGGTTTGGCAAAACAAGCTTGAACATAGTGTGTTCACTTGCAATACGTAACGGCGAATATAGGTGATTTATTTGCTGACATTTTACAATGTCCAAATAAAAAATTCAATCCAAAATTGAAATTCATTAATTACGGAAACTCAGTTAATAATTAGCAATGAAAACAGAAAAATTATTAATTAATAAGCAAAAATATTAGTAAAATTAAAAATGAGGAAATTAGTAAATTAGTCATCTAAAACTTAGTGAATGCAAAGTCGGTGAATCTAAAAGTCACTTAATTAAAAAATCCATAACAAACAAATTAGTAATTAAACACCTGACAAATAGTCAAAATGAAAAACAGTAACTTAAAAATTGTTAAAGAAAACTCAGTAAACTTAAATACCAATGAACCTGTAAAATTGGTAACAAACAAATCAGTGACTTATAAAAAATGCCCAATAACAAAATTGAAAATCAGTAACCTAAAAAATGCAAAAACTAGAAAATTCGTAACCTAAACATTACGAAAAGTCTTGGTTTAATTAAGAATTATTAAAATCAAATAAGAATTTGACAGAACTTGGTTGGAAGTCAAAGAAATTATAATCGGCGAATTTTCAAAAATCACCAAATACCACCTGGTGCAATATTTAATGCAGCGATATTTTTTGGGTTTGCAGCCGAGATTAAGGAGGCTCTCCAACACGCGATAAAAGTGTCGCGCGAGGGTAGTTGCCAGTGGCCAAGGGCTCGTGTCATACCTGTTCGTGACGTTTATCCGAGCCCCTCGACAACTTACATTCCACACTGTGCCATCTTGCATAGGTGCTCCGACGATACCGGATGCTGTAGATCGGAAGCACTCACCTGCGTGCCGAAGGTTTCTCATCGAGTCGAACTGTACTTCTATGTGAGTTGAAATATCTATCAAATTTGAAAATATTTTTATTTCAACCTTTCTTCATATATTTCCGAGCCGTTTAAGGTACCCAATACATCGAAATACGTCCAAAGCCAAATGCAAAGATTCTCAACGGGTCGAACTGTATGTCTATGAGGTGAATAATACTAAAAAAAATCACAATCTTTTTGCCATATTTTATGAAACCTCATAGGATCGCAAAAAATGCAAAAAAACCATTAAACATCTTTTTTTTGCAACCTTTTCAGGTTTCAAAAATATTTCGAAATTGTGAACGTTCAACATTTTTTGGAACCTTTCACGAATCCAAAAAATTCCACAAAGATTTCAAACAATTTTTTTGGAATCTCTTAAGAATTCTGCTAGATTTCTAAAAGGTTCTAAATAACAATATTTTTTGAATATTTTTTAGAATAGAAAAAGAACTTCTAAAGGTTCCCAAAAAATTTCTAAGAGTTCCAAAATATTTTCAAAAAATATTATTACATATTTTTTTTAACTATTCTTAGAAATTTCTTCGCAACGCTTGGAAATTTTGTTAACCTTTCAAAGTTCTAAATTAATGTAATATTCACGTCGACCCATTTGCGTCTTAAACGGATCGTTCACACCTTGCTCATTTTTACACATCGCAAATCGCGTTTCCTCTGCTAAATATAAGGTTTCATTATTTTGTACTTAATTAGACGTTAACGCGTGACAGGTTGAGTGAAATTGATTGCTCACGGCAACCGAAGCCTCTTTTCACTCCCCGTTGCCAATTCTTCCTTTCCAGAGCTTTCTTTTCGGCTTTTTTTCTTCGTTCGTCCATTTTTTTTTCCTAGAGTACAATACGTACATATGGGGAATTCTCTGTTAAAATATAATTTTTAAATGTCCTTAGGATTAAAAATTTCAAAACTTTCAAGATTATATTTTTTTCAAAATTTGTATTCAATTTCTAAAAATTTAAAATCAGTTCCTCAAAAATGGAGTTAATAGTAATAAATTAATACTAATGATTTTAATAATGATTTCGACAAATAATAATTTAATAAACATTTTGCATATGAGTAAATAAAATCAATGAAAAATTGATTAATCAAATTAACCGAAAAATTGATTAATAATAAAGTAATATATATAGTTCATAGCAAGAATTTTGTTATGTTATAATTCTGTATATTACATTTATAAATTGACAATAAACTTTTAAGTAAAAATTTGTTATTACTTTTCATAATTATGATAAATATTAATTTTTTAAAATTATTGTTCAGTTTTTAAAATTTATTTATATTTATGTAACAACAAATAATTGAAACAACACATCAACATTTTGTTATTTTACAATTTACTATATATATGCATAATGAACTTTTCATTACATAAAAAAAAGCTTTGCCTTATCAAATATATTTCTTATTTACTATAAATAATTTCCTACTCTTTCGTCTTTAATTTAATTGATTACATGAAGAGTTAACAATTTTATAGATAATTATTATACTGTACAATCATTTTTCAAAATTGTAAAAAAAATACTTTTAAAAAACCCGGTTTTTTTAAATTGGTTACAAAAATATTAAAGAAAAAAGGTTTTATAGCCATTTTAATAAGAATTCAGAACTGTGAATAGTGAAAAAGTAGGAGAAATCTAAATTTTTCAATTTAGCGTATCACCGAAAGTCAAGTCAAATGGAAGGGTGTATAAAAGAAGGGATTTCGTAGTTAGGCCAACTCGACATGGATTTCGCCGTACTAAGTTATTCGATAATTGGAAGGCGTTCACGGTCACGGAACTCTCACAAAATTAACATATCCTCCGGAGGTACATCTCGCTCTCTCGTGAAGAAGTAACTCCACGTCGTGGCACGTATCCACGTTACCGCCCCCAATTTGTCCATCATTGTTTGGCCAGATCGAACGCCCTTAAAGAAAGCCCCCCTGCCCCTCCAGCCTCCAAAAAAAATCATATAAAAAAAGACGAAAAAAAATTCGTATCTTTATCCCTTCCGTCTTTAAATATGCGAGACCGCAAATTCTTCGCCGCAGAATTCGACTCGCATGTAGCCGAGACCGGCAAAAAGTAATTCCCATGAAACGTGAATTTTTTTGTCTGGTATTGGCCCGGGCAGCGAAGAATCGTTGGTCGTGCAATAAAATATTCAAAAGTGATAGTTCGAAGCACGTAATTCCAGCTACTGTTGATTCGTTGCCAAATCGAATGGATGAACTTTTTTCTTGTTTCCTGCTGAATCGTTTTCAAACTTTTGGGACACCCTGTATAAGAGCTATGATTTATCGGTTTTTTATTTTTTTAAATATAAATATATATATATTTAAAACATGCTTATTCTCAATTATTATTATTTTAATATTCTTATTTTTATACGTTATAAAAAAATTGCTTCTTTTCTAATAGTTATTTAACATTTATTTTAATTTTTATTTAACAATTTATAAGTTTTAACAATAATTTTGTTATTTTATAAATTGTAATTATGTGCAGAACACCAGATTAAATAAAAACCAGTAAATAAATAAAGGGGTATAGATGAAGACATAAGTAAAACACTTTCAAGCACGTTATAAACATTGTTGAATTGATAAACTCATAAGCTAAAAAGTGAGTCACTAAAAAAGCGACTATGAAACTAAAGATAAACTAAAATTCAGAAAACTTAAATATCAATCACCTGAAAAACAATTGAGCTGAAATATTAGTATACTGATTCATCAGTAATTTAAAAAATGAGGTACTTAAAATCGGTAAAGCTGGAAAATTAGTTAAAAAATTAATAAACCAGTATATGAATAAAACAATAGTAAATTAATCATGAAATTAACCTAAGTTATATAAAAAAGCGGAAATTATGGAACTAAAAAAAGTAAAAAAAATTAATAAAAATCAGTAAATCGAGAAATAAACAAACCGGAAAATTGATAAAAAATATTTCAATAAATTACTAAAAATAGTAAACCGAAATTAAAATTAATAACGTGAAAATTAGGAAACTAAGAAAGTAAAAAAATAATTAACAAAATATCACTAGATCGAAAAACAAACAAACCGAAAAATCGATAAAGGAAAAAATAACATTTAAATAAAAAAAATCCAAGTGTAGAATTTGCGATCCTTCATGTCAGCACACCTGAGTTCACGAGTCGGTGAGTTTCGGAGGAGGGGCTATTAAATGGTCAGGCGTTCGATTTCGGCCGCAAAAGGCCTCGGTGAACATTGGTGGAATTTTTATCGCCCCGAGAAACGGGGGATCGTCGAGCACTTAATCCTTGCGTCACTTACTCGAAGCTTACACTCTCGACATGCGCGCCCGTTTCCGTTCTCTCCTGATCGTCTACAATGAATGTACAATAAGGGAGATTCCTTGGGAATTTCCGTGGCTGCGGTTGATCTTTTTTTCGCTCGATTGAACAATATCGCAATGTCAGCGGTATACCGAGCGTTACAAAAGTCATAAGCCGCTAAAAAATTTGTCCCCAAAATTTTTTTCAAACTTTTAACATTTTTGAATATCTATAATTAAAAATAATTACCTGAAGCCGGGGATTTCAAAAAACATCTCCTGAAATCCAAAATTCTGAAAATAATCAAAAGTTCTTTAAAAAATCATCGAAAACTAAAATTTCTAGAATATATAGACAAAAACAGACGTTCTGCAAAAAGATTCCCTAAAGCCCATAATTTGAAAAAGTCCCGAAAATCTACAATTTACAAAAATCTAAAAAACAGACTGAACATGACTGAATATCTCAAAAGAATATTCTTTAAATCCTAAAATGCTGAAAAAATCTAAGACTCTGGAAAAAGTCTCCTGAACTACGAAATTCTAAAAAAATTCCCTGTAATCCAAAATTCTGGAAAAAATACAAAATTCTAGAAAACATCTCCTCAAGCGAATTCTAAGATAAAAAATCCTTTTAAAAATCCACTAAAGCTGCCTCACGAATTTCCACGTTCCATAATTTTCATAATTGAAAAATCACTTTTTGAGGCTCGACAATTTAAAAATTGCGCAACGGGTATTAGACTACCACATAGCCCGCAGAGCCGATACTTTGCAATGTCGTTGCTTTCATCGCTGTGATTATCGTCGATGGAAACTGTGTTCCTGAGGGGAGTAACGCCCGCGGCAATTTTATCCGCGCCTCATCGTGTGCCATTGCGCAAATCCGATCGAACTGCGCGACCTAACCTAATTCACCAATGTCTTCAACGACCTACGCGACCTAGCCCAATTCAACCGCGGAAAAGGTTGCCCATTATTATTTACACGTTGAGGTCCCGGAGGATATACCCAGCAGTCTGTGATGTTAGCTCGAGGCCCCTTAATTATCAGGGGTGTCCCCGTTTATCTGCCTCAGCAAGATATTAATAAATATGATAATTATGAATAAATATATAAATATATATGTGGATATATATATGTGTAGAAAATAATAAAAATAATTATTATTACTATCATTAATATACAGGGTGGCCGATTAATTGACGTCATAAAAAAAATTTAGATCCGGCATGTCGTGGGGAATCCGAAACACCCACATGTATGTTATGCAATTTTTTATAGTTTGGGAGTTATGATTTTTTTAAATTTTTTTTCAGGAATTTCGACATGACCAGTTGTAAAAAATTTTAAAAGAAAAAGCAAGAGACTTTTCCGTTTTTTTTTTGTTGTAACTAAATTCTTATGAGTTGCACGTGTATGCATAAAATAATCGACTTCGTAACTTTGATGAAAGTTATGAAAATGTTGGTTTGAAGTTAAAAATTTACGTTCCGTGAACTATGACTTAAATTTTCAACTGTAAATTGAAAATCCAAACTGGTGACATAATGATTTCTTAGTTAGTCTCAGAAATGCGCCAGACTCTCAGCTTTCATAA
>JAPYZJ010000171.1:0-73398 GCA_030522765.1 Ophioninae sp. B BG-2022a
ACAATGTGGTACCTCCCGCCCAGCATCTCGATAATATATTAATAATTGATGATGTGGAAAACAATGAATAAAATATTTTCAGTTAACCTGAATTCGTTTCTTTTTTTCTTTAAAATCCCTGATAATGTGCATCTTAGGAATATAAATTCAACATTCTGGAAGTGTGTTTCATCTCATATTAAAATCACTAAAAGTCATAACCTAATACCGAGAACAAATGTTAATGGGATTTATTGACTACTGTCTGAAACGAAGTTTTTATTTTTCATATCTCATGTTATAACAAAAAACTAATTACACAGGGCTATAGACCAATATTAGTCCTTGAAAACCCAATTTATTTCACTTTTGTTTATTGAGGCCTAATTTCTCATGACTGTTTGCGGATCTCCTTTGTGAGGTTATGTCGATGCTCGTCATGCTCTTAACCTCAAATTGCATTTGAACTAACACGGTACTAATCAAGCATTGATGCAGCCTGATGTTGATTTAACGGTTTCATTCGATAAAGTTTCGACGAGAAATCTTTGCGAATATCGATTTACGCAGAAACAGGCTATGCCCCTGTCAGCTGTAACGCAACGTTGCCACGTGACGCCGCGCAAACTCGTTCGTCCGAGAATCCGTTTCAGAATCCTTTCACCGCAGTTTTTAAGCAGAGATTGTTAACTTTTTGAATATCAGCTTTAACCCCAATCACATTGCATATTCGAGATTCTCGGGCTTCATAAATATAAAAATGTCGCGTGAAAGCTTGCTCGGAAGAAAGCGTTATCGAACATCGAGGATTCGATATTCAGATTTTGAAACCTCTGGAATAAAGAAATTTGGTAAAAGAAATTTTTACCAAATCGTTTCGAAATAAATTCTTTTCGAAACTTTTCTTCTAAACATATCGACTGGATATCGAAAACTATGGAATTGATCTTTGCTCGATGATGATTCATCAAGCAACTGTAACGCGATGGTTTTTAAAAATTTTTTTTTTTAATTAAATATTTTTTTTTTAATATTTCTGTAACTTTCAAAATTCACGTCTACCGAAAGAAACTCTTTTAGTAGAAAAACAAATTTAGTTAACATCCCTGCGATAAGAATCTGATATCGATGCGGGCCAATCAGAAAGTATACATTGAATCGAAATAGAATGAGGTTAAATGTCTATTTTTCGGTACTAGAAACCAGTTAGGATGTGAATTCGCATCAAAGACCTTGATTCGGGTGGTTGAACAACCAAATAGATTTTTTAATTCACTTAGCATTCTAAATTTCTAAAATCAAATTCCTAAAATTCCTCTTAAGTTTCCCGGTTTCTATCAATAACCCAGCAAAACGTAAAATTTGAGTTCTCTTTAGTCGTTTCCAAAAAGCGTATTATCAGCAGTCGATATTTATAGGTAAACGGATTTCCAGCAAAATATGACAAAGATATTGGGTCGAGCATTAAAGGCCAGAAATCCCTTTAGAATTTTCAAAAAATTGTTTTTTTACATATTTCGAAAGTATAATACCCAAAGAATATGCTGACCAAAGGAAAACCCGAAATAATGAATATTTGCGGAGTTATCGCATATAGTGTACAGCGGAAGGACAGAGCGACAGACAGAAACTTTAAACGCGATTATCTCGAAACTACATTTTCAAAAACTGTTCGTGTTGTAGCTCCAAAAGTTATCGACCGATTTCGATGAAATTTTGGGAGATCAGACTCAGTAATATTATCGGGAGGATATACCTGAATTTTGAAAGGTAGCATGTAAATAAATACCTTTTAAGGGGTCAAGTAGGTCGAAAAAATGGTCGAAAATTCGAACGTTAGAGTAAAAACCCTCCCAAATTTTCAATTTTGCATTTTGTCATCATTTTTTAGGTATATCCTTCCCCTTAATATGTCAGTAAACGAATGACACTTGTTAAATCTTTTTCTGATCAACAGGAAAAGAGTGACAACTGCAGCACTTTTCGATGTCACGGAAAATAGGCGTTCGAAGACCCTTAATAACGACGCCATTTTGTGTATCATCGTAACAAAAAAAAAAAAATCTTTCCAAACTTGGATACTTCAATAAAATTATGTAAAAATTTGAAAATGATTAGATAATTTTATCCCCTTAAAAAAAAATTTCAAAAAAATACCTATTTTTCACGCTTCTAAAGAGATTTCTGGCCTTAAACAATTGTAATAGCCGGCAAAAATGTTATTCTCAATACGTTGCAGTCTCCTCGACGTACCATTAATCCACCGCGTTGCTGGGTCGTTTCTATTCAGAAGATACGTGACCTTATAGATGAGATACCTGTACAGCGATCGAACATGTATCTGTGAGAGTCGGGGTACGAACAGGCTCTCACATTTCGTGCTCGACAGGTCCAGTGAGATTTTTCGGGTGAACCGTTTTTTTCATGGGAGCCCCTGGTTTTTCGAAGAAGTTCGAGAGGACGCTGTAGGTGAGTCAACTGGCTCGGTGCCAGAACAGGGACAAGAGAGAATGAGCCCAAATGTCGAGAAAAGCTTTACACGGTGGTATAATCGTTTGAGGGGCTCCTGGGAATGGAGAATCACCGAATTCTAACCTCAAATACGATGTCTCGATGGGAGGAACGAAGACAGAGATGGGGAGCGACGAAAAGAGAAAGGAGAAGAAAACGAAGAAGAGGAAGATGAAGAAGGAGACGAAGCGAGATCCTTCCACGCTCTCTCGCCACGATCACTAACCGGCTCAGGTATGCACGTAGAAGAAGACCTTGCGAAGAAGACTCAACTTCTTGCAGGTGAACTCGAGACTAAACGAGTCATAGGGGCGCTTTAAGCGGTAACACATAAAAGCGGATATGCAAAGCTCATCCACCAGCAATCGCGCAATCACTTTTGTTTGGGTTTGGAAAGTAAAAACATTGCATTTCGACAAATAAAAAAAACGACGACGTAAAGATTCAGAATTAATGAAAATTTCAGTTTTCGATCTTTTGCAACGTTTTTTCAAACTGTACATTTTTCAATTGCGTTGTGTCATCGGGATTGGGTAGGAAACGCAAACTTCGATTGATCAGAAAGCTCTAAATTCCGAAATTACAAATTTCCTAAAAGTCATGCCAGCACGATATTTGATTTTGTTTGGGTTCGTTAGTTTGATTTTAAACCCTTGATTTCAAACAAACCCAAACAGACACAAAAATTTATAAAATTTGTAGTTTTGGAATATTCAAATTTGGGATTTTGAGGCTTTTAGTCTTTCGATGTTGGGGTTTCTTACGCCACCTCGTGTCATCGTTAGGAAGTATACTTTTCTCGCGGAATGCATCAGGGCGCAACGCACCTCGCAACAAACGAGCTCGCAAGTACGCCTACCGTGCTTGAGAATAAACGCGAGAGAATAAACGATAAGCGAGGCAACAAGACGGACGTGCAAAATTTATACTTTTCTCCATCAACTTTTCCATCGATTTTAGGAGGAAATAATACATGGCCTATCCATTGGAAATAATACACGATCCTTTTTTTTTCTTTCTTATGAAATGAACGGATGAATGGTTAAACAAACTTATTCCATCGATCGTCGTTCAGTGGGCGTGCTTCGTCATCAGTTTGGGTTAGACCCTTCTTTTAGCTTTATTCTTTCGAGTTTTTTTTTTTTTGCTGCGCTAGGCTCTCGTAGGGATTCGACCCGAGTCCCCTGACCGAAAGAAATCGGTCTAAGAGCTCCCTCAGAATGGCTCTAAGGTTCAAGAACGCATCTTTCCACAAAATAAATAATACTGGAAAAGGCCCACACTGGGGCCGGAACGAAATAATAAAAGGGAACGTACCTAAAGAAAAAAAAAGAAAAGAAAATAACCGTTTCGTTGTAAAGAAAATTCGATCATCCACTATGGCTGCTATTTATGAATGTAGATGTATTTAGGACACGGAACGTAATATTTTTGCAATATATTTGCATAGGACACAGAACGTAATATTTTTGCACTCTGCTTTACGCTGGTGCATTCGAAATTCGAAAAAACGTCTTCTTACTGCTAATTACCAATTATTTATATTTCCTTATTAAACTTGATCTGAAATCATGGACGACATTGAAGTGGACCATTCAATGGAATTACGTAAATGTCCCCCTAAACGCACACCAAGAATGTGAATCGCCCTTTTTAGAATCGACACATCAGAGATCCGTATTTAAGGACATGTCGAAGACGTACCACGTGACACACGAGTGCGAGATAGATAGTCGAAATTAAAAAATCATAATTTCTCAAGGACGAAACATTTTTATCGTAAAATTCAAGCATCTATCTCTGTCTATATGAATTCTACAAAGATCGATGCTTGATTTTTCGGCGTAAACTTAATCGACGCCGAGAAATTGGATTTCGAAAATTTGTGAGGTTATGTCGATGTTCGTCATGCCCTTAAAAATGCAACAAAATAGGCGCCTGGAAGTTTCCTATTTCGATGACACAGACGCATTACAGAAACCCTGTGCGTCGTGTATTCAGGATGTCGGAGGGTTACGTATGATAATTACTGTACAGCACACCGTGAATAAAATCCAGCGAGGGTCCGAAAAAGATGGAAGTGTAGGTGCGAAAGAAATAAAAAAATCCGTAACCGGAAAGGTATAAAAGCGTGAGAGACTCCCGTGGGTCTAAGGTAACGCGACGCGATCTTTGCTGGGATCACACGGAGGCGGCAGGTGGGTGGCGACGGTGGAAGCGGGGTGGTTGAACGCCGTAGTCGCTCAACTTCTTGGAGTTGCCACGACAGGTGACACGTGGGAATACCGGCACGGCGCCGCAGGTGGAACGCTGCTGGAAAACGGTGGAGGTTGGCCTAGTGGGGGGAGCATCACAGTGGAGCAGTAGGGGTCTAACAGATAGAGAACACCGAAGAGGAGAAACAGAGTGAGAGCGAGAGAGAGAGAGAGAGAGAGTGAGAGAGAGAGAGAGAAAGTGAGAAGCATCAAGAGGGGCAAGCGGGATTTAGAGAACCGTGGGGAACCCAGAATAAAGAAGCGAACAAGTGAGTGAAAAAAAAAGGCCTGTAGAGGTTAGAGGCAAGACACAGGTGGAAGGGCCCCTCTAGTGAGAATTAACAACGTCGAATCTACGCTACAATATATGATGCGTTTCCTACCGAGAGTGCTTCAATGGTAGGAAACCCGAACTTCGATTAACCAGAAAGCTCAAAATTCCGAAACTACAAATTTCCTAAAGCTCATGTCAGCAAAAGTACGAAGTTTGGGTTTGGGTTCGTTAGTTCAATTTTAAACAAACCCAAACCCAAGAATATTACAAAATTTGTCGTTTCGGAATATTCAAATTTGGAATTTTGAGCCTTCTGGTCATTCGAAGTTCGGGTTTCCTACCCCACCCAGCTCCAATTGAACATCCGATGCCGTAAAACTTTGCTTTTTTGCCAAACGCGAAAACGTGCTGGGCGTCAATGCAACTGGATAAGCCGGCTTCCCAAGGGAAAATGATCAAGCCCACCACAAGTGGATCTTTCATTATGGGCACGATCCGGTGACAAATCCGAATCGCCTTATTCCATTCTGAATAATCTAGAGACCTTCGTTTATCAAGATCCCTAATAAAATGCAACCCCAACGCATATATTAGTACAGTCGCGTACTTCATTCTTGCTCATCCTAGATGACCAGTGCACATTTCAAATTGCGTCATCTATCTCTATAACTCAACGATCAACGGTTCGATGATGAATAGTACTGTAGCATTGAGGACATGTCGAAGGCGTACCACGTGACAGACGAGTGCGAGAGAGATAGTCGAAATTTTTAAATCGCAATTTCTCAAAGACGAAACTTTTTCATTGAAAAATTCAAGCATCTATTTCTGTCTCTATGAATTCCACAAAGACCGATGCTCGATTTTTCACCGTAAATAACGCCGAGAAAACGGATTTTGAAAATTTGTGAGGTTATGTCGATGTTCGTCATGCCCTTAACTAGGTTTTGGTTTTATAACCAAGTTATATCTGAGTACAGCAACACTGATATCGAATCAATGTGAGCTTTGCTGAATGTTGGTGCTTTATAGAACCCAATCGTTCCCAACTGTCGGGACTTGATGTTCGTTTGGGTTTTTTTGGGTTCCGACTTGATGTCCTAAGTGAGGGGGGTATTTACGAAGATTTTGGTATCTCGTGATTCGCCCGATATCGATAATGAAACCGCGTCCACGTCATCATCGAAGAGACTCACTTGAGGAAGTAAATTTGACCCTCGGAGGTGCGCGCCTGTTCCCATCCGTGAGGAAGCGGTCCAAGATCGTCGACGGTACTGATGACATCGTAGCTCCTCTGTTTCTGATGTTGATGATGGCGCGCGTGTTGAGTAGCTTGTTGCGCCGAAGCGTAAGTTTGTTGAAGCGACGCCGGACTACTGTGGGCCCTGGGATGAGCGACCGTTAATCCGGATGACGATCCAGCTCCGGCGCCTCCGGCAACGGTTCCAGCCACCGTACCACTTGCACCGGCAGTACCGGTCGTAGCACCAGGTGCGGTTGGGCCACTCGGGCTTGCGCCCGTCACGGTGCCGCTAACTACGATCGTACCGAACGCCGAATCAGCCGAATTTTCACGCGAGTGTGATATCGATGGGCTCTTGCTGCCTGTCGATGGCGGATTGAAAAACGAATCGGGCAAGTTTCTCATACGCAGGGGCACCTGCAACGGTCTCTTCGCGTCTGGCTTAAGTACACTGTCGAACAACGCTTGTAGTACCATCTCCGAGTCCCTGTCCTCGACGATATTGCTCTTTGACAACTGGTCCACATCCTGGTTAAGCGCCATTGTGGATAACACGAACCTCGTGATCGCCACTGCCTACTCGCGACTCGTTTCAAAACCTGCCTATCGTATCTACACCGTTGATCCTAAACAAATCGCTCTACGAACTCCACCGTCCTTTTTCCTTCACTTCCGTATTTCAAGTGCACTTTTTACGTTTCCTCCGGGCAATTTTTCTCTTTGCCGTTAGTTTTCGATAGGTCGAGCGATGACCGGGTTTCTGGCCCGATTGGGTTACATCGATAATTGCTCGTTCAAGAGGACCAAGTTCGGTTCCTTCTAGAGCTTTCTTATAAGCCTTGTATATACGTATGTAGGTACGTAAAACAACGAAAAAAACGGTGTGTGATTTTCGATAGGCATGTGGGGCATAGCCAGGGCACTCCCGGGACAGCGCGCGTGTACGCAAGTACCTCACGACACTCCAGTCTCGTTGTCTCTCTCTCTGTCCCTCTCTTTCCCTCTCTTTCTCGGCTCCAAACGACCGCTACAAACACAGGCTCTCTGTATCCCTCCCCCCCGCGACCCTTCCCCTGTCGCCCCCCCCCCCCCCCGCCCCCCCCCCCCCCCCCCCCCCCCCCCCCCCGCAGCCACTCCGAAGACCTACGACGTTCACCGCTGGACTCCCTCCTCGAACATGCGGTCCGTGGGCTCCCGACTTTCTCAATCCTCCTCGCGCCTTCTCTTCGCTTTTTCCTTCTCTTCTTCCCGTCCACCTTCTGTCTGATTACCGCTCGAGAACAAAACAAGAGAGGTCCCTCGTCGTTGTTCCGTCTGCTTTATCGACCAAGAACTCAGTTTTGTTCCGAGTTGTTCCCTACCCAGGTATTTTCCTTCTTTTAGTGCTCTAGGTATTTCACGCGTCCGTATCTTCCATCCAATTTGTGATGGTCTTGATGCATCCCTGGATCGGTCCCCATCGGATCTCCAAGGACTTATCTATCTTCCTCCAGGTTTGTCTTCTTTCGCAGTGATTTGCCTGGTCTCACGCTACCGCACTTCCAAACAGGAGACTCGGTACGGAGAAACTCGTCGGACCGCTTCCGTATACACGCGGACTCGATTGTATTGGTATTTATAGTATACACGTGTATACGTGAGCGCCGTGTCCGGCTAGTATTCGGAATCGTAATACCGCGGTATGGGAACAGGTACGGCGATGCACCCGCCAGAACTGCGACTGATCTACCTGTTGGCGGATGTCGAGAAATCCAACCAGCAGCGACGAGGTAGGAAAGAGAAATGAATTTATCGTTTACGAACGTTTGTACGTATACGAGTGCGCTTACACACATGTACGTGTGTATATTCAATGTATAAAAATATACGTGTTTAGCACGCAGAAAAGGCACTTTGTTCCTCCCTTTCTCTTTCTCCGTCTATTTCTTATTCTATGTATCTTTCCTCAGCGGTCTGGCGCTGTTGAGGATATTTTGGTCCGGGAAAGAACATGCGCGCACAGACTTCTTCGTTCGCCCCTTTCTCTCTCTCCCTACGCGTATTACTACGTGTAGAGAGGTGTGTTTATAGAGCGAGAGGGAAGATCGACGGTGTCAAAGGCTTCTTCTTCGGTCTTCAAGAGTCGCGATTTCCGGGTCTTGCACCACACACCAGATAATCACGGAAATCCCTGAGAACTTTACTTCCCGATCGTTTTCATCTTTCCTCGCGGTTTTCTGGACCGTCGAATCCGCGATTCCTCCTCTTCTCACGATTCCCGATGACATTCGAATCCCGCGATGTTACACGATGGCAAGGACTAGTGTGGGCTCTCTTTGGCTCGTGCAGACGGGCGGATGCCAAAGGCCGGACGTTAAACCACTTCGGAGAACTCGGCGTTTGTGAACGCGACGAACGCGGAGGGCGAGTGAAGTAAGAGGGGGGACGGCCCCCTCCCCCCTAAGAGAACGAGAGGCGAGTCTCTTCTGTATCAACTACACAATATTCATTCGCGGTTCCCTCCGACGATACCTGAGCGCACACCGTAACACGCACACGCTTTACTCGTGGATATATTAATATACGTGTGTTGGTCGCGGACGAATATTCACGATTCGAATTATCGAAATATATATGTGTATCACGAAGAGCACGAATTTTCGATCAACCGCTAAACAGTTTTGGGAAAAACAAAATCGAAGGTGACGACGGTACACTCACGCAGCCCGTCCACGATTTTCGTCGCGGGAAGGAGGATGGTCACGGGGGGACGAAAACTTACGAAGCACTACTGAACCTCCGCGTCTACATGAGTCGCTCACGAGCCTCTCTTCCTCTCCGTCTCTTTCTTTCTTTCTTTCATTGGCGGCTGGTGCTTAGCCAAGTATCCACTACCGCCAGCACTCTCACCCCCCACCGCTGATGCAACAAGAAAAGTTCCGCGAGGTGGGGGCAGCCGAGCTCGACGCTGCCATCTGTGTGCGCTCGGCGATGTGTGCCGAGAGCCTCAGCGAAGTCGTTGCTCCACCAACACGCACCTACGTTCGAGCCTCTTTTCAAGCACGTACGCGCGCCTCGATGTGTACTGCGCCTGTTGCTCTTTCTCCACGAGATCTTCGTGGCGCTCGCGACATGCGCGTCAGTGGACAACGACAAAAAAAAACAGAGGCTGTACCGTCGAGCTTATTTAGCCGGAGAGACACCTAGCTTCTCTACCGATTTATTAACGGAGCACGGAAATCGTTCGGAGACCCAAACGAGGAAGAAGATTTTCGGTTAATGCGCGACACCTGGTGCTCGCGATTCGTACGAAAAATCCGTAGTCACGTGATCAACATTCGCTCGCGGATCAAGACCGTTGGGGACAAGAAGCGATGCTTTATTCGGGAGGGAAACGATTATGGGAAAATTATGTTTTATCGGAGAACAGAGATGTACATGGAACAACATCGCTTATGGACGCGCTTGACACGATTTTCGTGGGGTAAATTTAGTTGCTACCCCAGCCGACGTGGCGCTCTTAGACATACGTGTGAACGAATACACTGATAATTGAGTCGTAGCGCTCGCTCTCTTCCACCAATACGCTTTACCCAGCGTGGGATAAAAGTGCGTTCTCGCTCTTCACACTGGGGTTATAGCCTGCGCTCTCTCGCAACCAGGCTTTTTAACATACCTGGAGATATAGTGTGGTCTCGCTCACATCTACAGATTTCCGAGTACCCGAGGTACTCGGGAATCCTGATGCGAACTATGTTTTCAAGCTTTTTAATATTTTCGTATGCAGAGCATTTGTTTCAATTCGATGGTTTTTTCTTACGCATTGATTAATAAATGCTTATGGTGCGAGCAAAAATTACTTTTTCATTGGATTTCGAACATTTAATAAATGTTGACGACCATGAGACGTTTTATCTTAAAAACATACATTATTTATAATTGTCACAGAATGTTTATGGAAAGAGTATGTGTAGAACTGCAAATGTTGTACTTTTATTAGATTATGCTAAAAAGAAGTGGGGTTTTAAATCCCATGAATTGCTAACAATAAGAGCGCGTAAAATTGAGCCAGAAAAGGTACGTGTTTATCTTAATATTTTTGTTAATTCTCTGAGTAGACTAATTGTATTAAATGTCATAAGATAAGGTCGAGAGAAATCCGAAAAAAGTGCATTTTGAAGAAAAAGACCGTTTGGAAACGCATTCGATTAATTCAACCGCTAGGGGGGAAAAGCGTCCAATGTTCTTATTCAAAATAACGCAAGTAACGTTTATTTGACAAAAGTTTACAAAAGTATTTCTCGTCGAATTTTATACAGAGAAATTATTAATAGTAATTGATTTTTGTCATTATAATGGTTCAAATAAAAATATAAAAATAATTTAAATTACGAATATGAAAAAAATTCTCCTACTTCAGTAATCGATCTACAGAGCTCCAGTGCGTCATCCCCTCTCAATTTGTAAACAGACGTCCGTTCTAGCCCTTTACACCCGACGGTACACGATAGTGCGGGTAACTTTTAAAAAACCTAAGGGCCGCGCGGATTCATTTTTGCGAACGCAACCGACGTCGATCGATCGTGTTCATTTGGAGTCATAAATTGTTCAAAAAAATTATTCAAAATGATCGTGACATTTGGAGTCATAAATTGTTCAAAAAAATTATTCAAAATGATTAATCGTAGTGGGTGAGACAACAGAAGAGAGGGCATCAGCTGAAGCTTTGCATGTATGGGGCAAACTGGTGAGCACTGCGCACCCTACAGCCGAAAACGCTAATCGCATTTCGTGTTACAAAAGCTAACAGGGGCCGTGTTCTGTTCATGTGCTCT
Organism: Ophioninae sp. B BG-2022a; assembly: GCA_030522765.1. Taxonomy (NCBI): domain Eukaryota; kingdom Metazoa; phylum Arthropoda; class Insecta; order Hymenoptera; family Ichneumonidae; species Ophioninae sp. B BG-2022a. The sequence goes on from JAPYZJ010000171.1 coordinate 11,077, forward strand.
GTTCTCTTGGCTTTATTGAAAAAAGAACAGAACGTCGATGGTCGCTTACTCGTTCGTTCAAGTCACTCGGTTCCAGATTTTATCAACTTCGTTTCGTTCCCACGGCGTTTAATTGGGAGAGTTTCATCAACGGATAACATCGCTTGTGTTGAAGAAACGGTATTCAGGCTTTATATCAAGGATCGTGACATCTCTTGGGACAAGTTCTATCGATTTGCGCATTTTTCGTCCATTTGGACTTATGGGCATTTTTACAGAATTTGTCGCAGTGGAAGCTGCACCCCATGACGCGGGAGAGATTAATGAAATTTGAGATCCGCCATTTCTCGAAGAGGATATTTTTTAGGACAAAAGGGTCCAAGAGCTGCGTCAATTTTATGAAGTTCGATGATTTTTATTACACGTAATCATATAGAAGCAAAACGGGATTCGGACGTTTGTGAGGTTATGTTGATATATGGGGTTTAGGATTCTATGCAACGAGGAACTGCGTTCAACCATGCTGTTATTTACAAATCTACCTTAATATTGTCATTGACTAGATATTAGGCCAACTCAATGTAAATGTTTCCAATTATTTCCTGATTATCGTTGTCCATATAATACACAATTGATAAACTTTGAACGTATCGATCTCACGGCCACATCCGAAGTACCGATTTCAGTTACCAAATCGCCAGAATTAGAGTTAGCAGGGTTTGCATATGATAAAATGAATCACATTTCGTCCGCATTTTTTAATCCTGTCTTTGACTTCCACGTGGCGCTAGTTGTTCCATGAGAATATTCTTGTCGCAGTGGCGCGAGGCTTGATATTGGATGGTTGTAACAATGTGAACGCAAAAGTGTTTCAGGTGAATAAACGTTTGTCCGTGAACAAAAACCGATGTACGCACGGGTAACATAATTATATATCATTAAGTAATGAGTTCTTGAAAGTATGATTCATATATAAGTTTTTGAAAATGCTCTAGTTCGCAGATATACACATATCATGAGAATCGAAGCACTTGCATGTAATAACAACATTTTACCGTTATTATTATATACCAAATGCTATTCCCAACTTAGTTTTTCATGCATATTAACCCTGATTGTTTTTTTCGGGATAATCATTAGCCTATCAATTATAGGATCATAATAACCACGTATTGACGGTATGACTTGGGTATTGCGGATTGTGGGCTTCTCGTAACATAACTAGCGCGCCAAGTGGCAGAGTAGCAAATTAAACGCTCCGGACATTTCGCGTATAGAATATACCAAGTTGTGTCGTCCCCCTAAAACTTAAGGATGTATGTGAGGTCAATTCCGCAGTACATCTATTTATTTTGTAAGGTTAATTTTGATGTCGAATTGTCAATGCCGGATCATTTCTGTTTGCATTCTATAATTTCTAATGAAAAAATTTTGTCATTCCGTATAATAATTGTCGATTTTTTATCTAATTCAAATGCAATTTGATATTTGTGGCCGATTACAAGTTGAGCCAATCAAATCATTTTATCTCTGTTCCGAGAAAATGTGGCAACAAGGCTGCAGTCAGCCATAGCAGTTTACTACAGCTGATCATTCCGAGACCTATTCCGAAAGTCAAAAGTTCCCAAAAGACCCAATGGTTTCTTTCTGCACGAATAGGATCGTGTCGATCGGAGCGCCTCTAGCGACGCGACGCGCGATCATCCACTGCGCCCACATCCTTTCTATCGGGGACTCCCATCTCACTGCTATTTTTATTACAGAACGCTCATGTTCGCCATCTACAATGACCGACGGTCGAATGTTTTCAATATCTTTCAGTGTGGTTACGATTCCTCCAACGACTTATAAAGACAAAAAGGCCAACAAAATGCTAACGTACAATCGGTTGATGCATTAGATATTATTTCACAGGGGGGGTGATGGTAAAAACGAGTTTTTCGGGGTTCGTTCGCTTTCATTCAAACTGCATGCGTTGAGACTTGAGAAACAAGAGCTTGTCACGGAAACAAAGATGTCTTCTAAAAGGTAATTTTGATTGTTTTCACGCTCGCAATAACGAAAGGTTCAACCATCCCCGTGGCGGCTCCCATCCTGACCTGTTTCGCTTCCAATCGAATCCTTGGTTTCTACGTCTCTTCGGAGTCACAACTTCCAATCTCCCGCTTCGAAGACATTCCCAAGCCGCTCTGTCGGTTTGATCCTTCCAGTTGGCAACTTTCCGCAGTGCTCTGACATGCCAAAGTAGAAAAGCATCAAAGTTACATGAAACTTAGAATAGCTGGGTGCAAACCCAAACACACAGAAAGTAGAAGGAAAGTAAATCTCATAAAACATCTGGATTGCTTTGATGGAAACTGTTTCCAGCGAGTTGAAGAAATTGTCGGAGGAGAGCCTAACGCGTCAGCCAGAGGAAGTATTCGACATTATCTGCAAATTGGGCGAAGGGTAATTAAGCAATATCTTTGTTATTCACACTTGGCGAACATTTAAATTCCAATAACTATTCTATGGTCATCCAGATCTTACGGATCCGTGTACAAAGCTCTGCACAAGGAAAGTGGCCAGGTACTAGCCATCAAGCAAGTCCCGGTCGACACTGACTTGCAGGAGATCATCAAAGAAATTTCTATCATGCAACAATGCGACTCTCCGTATGTCGTGAAGTACTATGGAAGCTACTTCAAGAATACCGATTTATGGGTAACTAACAAAGATGATGATAGTAACTATCAAAAATGATACATAGGCAAAAGCAGACTTTTTCAGCAGTGCTTGATATATCTCTCTGTATATCTGGAATTAGGGTGCCCCTAATAGGCTAACATTTTTGGTAAATTACTAAACTAGAATTACTATCTACGTTCACAAAAATTGTAACATTTGATTTATTACATTCATTTATGCATATTTTTATTTTTAAGTCATCTTCCAATGAACATTCCATGTACGTCGATTTGCAATTCATAAAATGAGTCAAAATTTATTTTCAAACTTTTGAAGATAAGGAAACTTTCACATCGAAAAATACGGGATACCCTAATTCGCATCCATTAATAAGTTACGTGTTCAAGCTTCGTCAGCCCTGTAAAGCGTTAATTAGCCAAGTAGTTCTTATACGTGGCCAATTTTTTCAGATCGTTATGGAGTATTGCGGCGCTGGATCGGTCAGTGACATTATGAGGTTACGAAAAAAGACATTGCAGGAGGACGAAATCGCAACGATACTCTGCGACACGCTGAAGGGCCTCGAGTATCTGCATTTAAGAAGAAAAATACACAGAGACATAAAAGCGGGAAATATATTGTTGAACAACGAAGGTCACGCGAAACTGGCGGATTTTGGCGTCGCTGGACAACTTACGGTACGTTTTCTCTAAACTCTTATGACACGGAGTTGTATTGAAACTAAAATACAATAAGATCTTTATTTCAACGTTTCGAAGGCTCTCGATGTCAAATAGGATTGGGGTGATACTCGAATTCTGATATTTATTCTATAGTTTCTTATCGGCTCGTAAAAAGCGGATTTCCAAGTTACGCTTTGTTCAAACTTTGAAAATTTGGAAAAACTTTGGATATTTGAAAAAACCGTGGCAAATGCTTTCGATATCGCATAAAGTAGCATGACATCTCAACATTTTTCCTTTAAAAAATAAAAACTTCGTTCGCAGGATACAATGGCGAAGCGCAACACCGTTATTGGGACTCCGTTCTGGATGGCGCCGGAAGTTATTCAAGAGATCGGTTACGACTGCGTAGCAGATATATGGTCGCTAGGGATAACAGCACTGGAAATGGCCGAAGGTAAACCACCGTACGGTGATATACATCCGATGAGAGCAATATTCATGATACCCACGAAACCACCGCCCAGTTTCCGGGAACCTGATCAATGGAGCTCCGAATTCATTGATTTTGTGAGTGGTTGTCTGGTGAAGAATCCCGAAGAAAGAGCGACAGCCACGGAATTACTTACTCATGAATTCATCGGTGAGTTAACGAAGCTACGAAATCGTGCAAGCCAATTAGCGAATTTTCGCTTTATTACGAAAATCATTGCATCAGGCGCTGCCAAACAGCCCAATATCCTCAGCATGATGATCGCCGAAGCCCACGAAATCCGGGAAAAACAAAGTTCGCACCGCGCTCATATAATCAATAACGTGGCCATGAAGGGTCAATTAAACGCTGATGATTCGGTCAGTGGATCAAATATTTTACGAAATCTCGCCTACGTTTCCATCGTGTACCAATTTACTACTTTTTTTTATCAGGACGAGGAGGACTGCAGCGGAACAATGAAAGCTTTGCCCGAAGATTCGGGAACGCTAGTACCCAGTCATGATTTACCGGATACGGGTACGCTCGTATCTGCCATTTTGGATCTTGGCACAATGGTGATAAACAGCGATACGGACACCGAGGCTACAATGAAGCGTAAGCTAACTGAAATATCGCTGATTGCTAGACCTCTTTCCGTTAAAATTTCATCAACTTGATTTTTTTTCTCTTCACTAATACTCCTGTTTTCACGCGCCGGATAAGATCATTAGAATCTTATTTTTAGTCCAGTTCTTACTCACGTGAATCTTAGTTTTCTATGGATTTCTGCAATTTGAAGCAAAACTTTATCAGCCGGTTCTTTTATCAACAATGTCATTCCCTATGTTCAGTGGTGCCATGGGAGAGAATCGTTCCTGAAGAATTGTACAACTGAACCACGATTTTTTTTCCATCCAAGAGCAGACAAATTTTTCCTGTTTTTTGTTCGTAAAAAAGTTCGTTGTTTCAATAGCTTGATACATTTTTGTTTATTTAATTTACGTAATGGAATAGCGGTTTTCCATAATATATATGAAACTTCAATAAAGAAAATTCAAAAAATTAAAATCATCCTATTTGCATCCATTTGTTTCTTAGAAAGAAAGAGAGGGACCTCTGTCCCAAATAAATGAAATGTTGCTTTAACAGGGCACAATACCGGGTCGGTGGAGTCTGGAAAAAAGTATCGGCCTTTGTTTCTCGATCACTTCGACAAGAAAGAGGCACCGGATATCGTTAAGGTTAGAAACGTACTTATAAAAATAATCATTTTGGAAATTTGTAATTTTTGTCATAAATGGAACGGAGGATGTTCGTTATACCGTTATTAATTACGTGGGACGATGGGCAGATTGGATTGCAGGGGAACGGCCAAGTACTGTCGGGACACATAGCGGAACCACAGAACAAATTCGACCTTCAGAATCCCGCGGAATCCCAGAGATTTCAGAGCCACTTACAACTCCAGCTCAATCAAATTTCACATCCGATACAAGAACCTCAGCTCAACAATATTTCTAAGTTTCAAAATGCATTCAGCGAACGTGACTTTGAATTTGTGAGTATATTTTCATGTACGATATCGAGTCATTCGATTTTGACAATCGACGAGTCAATAAATAAAAAAAAAATTTAAGTAAGCTTTTCGAAATGATTTTATGATATTCGTATTTTATTCACAACAAAAGACTCTTGAATTCCAGTTTTATAAGTTTTGAATGCAAAGCTCTTCAGAATCGTATTCCCCAAATATGGTAATACTTACTGGTCTTTGGTGATTATGCCAACTAAAATGCCGAACGTTCGTTTTCGAAGTTTGAGCGTATAAAGAAGCGTATTCATTTGACTAGGCTTATATCTCTAAATTCTCTGACACGATATCGACAAAAGTTTACAAAAGTTGCGTTTTGCATTTTATGTCTTCAATACAATTTCGGACTTTGGTACAAAAAGTTATTAATTCCACAGTTAAAGTTTCTATCGTACGAGGAATTGCAACAGCGAATGGCGAGCTTGGACGCCGAGATGGAGCGTGAGATCGACGAGTTGCGAAGGAGGTATCAGACCAAGAGGCAACCGATCCTCGATGCAATGGACACCAAGAGAAAACGCCAGCAAAACTTCTAACGGTTTGATACGGTTTATGTTTTTTTTTTTTTTTTTTAACGCGAACAACACGAGTGTGATAGTTAAAGGGTGTACAGTTGTATAAATTCAATAGATTTTATCATCAATCAATACGTCTAATTTCATGGAAAGGATGTTGCACTCTTGTCGAAGATATTTATAATCCCGGATTCCTACTGCGTGCATCTGTACGACTGATAGTTCGCAGGTAATCCCGAGATTAAATTATAATTCACCCATAAACTAGTATCGAGAGTAGGGATGAGCGATGTTTTTACATTAATCGAAATTAACGCTAATTTCCGTGGAGCTTTCGATTATATATTGCCGATATTTTCGGTCGTCGATTATCGATTTTTATGAAGCATCATCGAAATATCCGAAATATTTCCTTAATAAGAAACAATTAATCAGAAACGATCTTGCTTTCTTTGTTATTTTCAACTCGAACGGAAAAACGAATCTCACCTACTTTTCCCGATAATGGTATTGGCTGTTCATGACCAAGTGACAAATTAATTTTGGTTTTTGAAAATTTTTGTTCCAATTATGGCAATAATTTTTCGTTAGATGAAATCTATGGATGAATACTTGCATGTAAATAATGAAAATAATCATGTTCGTACTATAAAAGCGATTAAGTCATTACATTTTTTTCATCGTGTTTCACCAATTATATTTTTCGTCGATTGATCAAATACTCGGATGTTTTGAAGGGTAAAATCGATTTGCCTTAACGATGCTTTTTTATAAAAATCGACTTTCCACGGATCAATGATACATCGAACATCGTCCATGCGTAGTCGAGAGCCTCTCGTCAAAAAGAGCAAAAGTAGAGAATTCAGATTAAACGAGAAAGCCTCCGCGTTGTCCATTTTGGAAACGAGTGGCCGAGTACTTTCTTGAGGACTATAAAAACCCAACAGTATTAGATATTGAAGCACAGCGAATTCGTAGCATCCAGATGCCTGACGAACGTTAACGCCCATGACTTCTAAGAATCTCGCGATAAATTCTCGCAAATCATCTGATCATAGGCATCGAATTACAGCATTTTTCATTTGATGCTTTGAAATCACGAAGCCAAAATTCCCCTAGACGTAGAAATGTCACTAGTTGGTTTGTAGGAAGAAAAGGAAATACACCAGTTCTTCAAAGTTCCAAACTGGAGACGAGGTAAAATATTTGTTTGGTTAGGCAGCAGTGACGAGGTTTCACGATCTAACTATGTCGGCATTTTTCAGATGTGGCATTCAGAAACGTTGGAAAATCGAAACGCTTTGCCAGTAGGAATATTCTTAACCAATTTTCGTGTTTCAAGCTTTCTACGGAAACCTGAGAGTCTTTCACCAGTTGGTTAATTTGGTAGTCTTCCATTACGGAGAATTTTTTCTGGGATCAACTCGTAGGTTGCTGATTGATTAATGATAACCGTCGAGTATTCTGCACTTTGGCGGTTTGAACGGAACGGCCCGATCTATTCAATGGTTGAAATCCAAGGATCAGCCGATTGCAGGCTGTGTCAGGATCTTCCGTTTTCTGATTGGTATTTCGCAGCCAAGCGTCCAACTTCAACAACAGGTTCAATCCGCACATATTGGGGAACCGATTGCCTTAAGTAGAAACTAGAAAACGTGTCAGTGCGAGAGGCCTGGAAATTCGTACGTGTATCCACGATGTAGTGACTTTGAAGTAAATTCGACATCTGACTCGAGCCATTGAATTCCAATCGATTGCTTCCTTCGAAAAACCGGCGATTCTAATTTTGGCAATAGGGACACGGTAAAGAACGAATAGATAGTTTCCACAGTGTTTTTGTTACTCTCGCTGTATCTCAAGACTGTCCAATTGGCCTCGAAGCTAAACAAGTCTTTCTTCTCTATCTTTAATCATTGACGATTCTCAATAAAAAATTTCTGTGATGATTCTCGAGGCTCCAAGCCACAGAAGTAGAAATTCGTTAATTGCGGACGCTTCACGCATCGCTGCTCCATTATTTTTGATAATTATCGGTTAATTATTATATAATAATTATTCCAATAATTATCGACTGTTGCGTTGAAAACTTCACGATTTAAGCCAGTCGTAAGATCGCACGTGCAATCATCAGCTTGCAGATATTACAGTTGGGATCAGGAACTGCCGTATTTTTTGTAAGAAATAAATAATGAACGGTGCATTAGGTTTTTTTTAGGGCCTCTTTGTTCTCAATCCGCTGAAGCCTATGTGCGGAACCGCGCGCGAACGACGGAGAATACGATCGAAGCTGCGACGCGTTTATGGGAAAATTGTAATTGTATCTCGGGCCAACACCGCTCATCCACTTTCCATGAACTCAGTGAGCTTAGTGAAAACTAGCGTATAGCCTGACATCAATATAAACTATTTTTACATAATTCGCGACAGGGACGAAGAACTAAATTTTCTATTAACGTTTTTCTTTTCCTTTTCTACAACAACGTTCAATGTAGTTATTGTTGACTCTGAATATTCTTATAGAAATATTATACAATTTGAATAATAAAAGAAAGAAAAGTAAAGCCAGGGAGGTTTCGATAACGAAGAATGGAGAATCGGAGTTAACTGCGATAGTTCGTGGTCCTGAAACGGAAGAGGGATTACGAAGATTCCCTGAACGGACGGTACTTTTGACAATGTTTGCATAAAAAAAAATGAAAACAACAAATCTCAATCTGTCGCGTTTCGATTTTTTTTTGTTCCGCTATGTACTAGTCATTCGAAGAGCCATATTTGTTTAACGCTCCAAATTACCGCGCTTGTGATTCTCCGCCGGAGTCTTCCACTCTGAACAATCCGACGCACATTACATCCGAACTTGGCTACGTCCTACGTCTGTTGATCTCTTCCGCACGAATCCAGGAGAAATTTCGAAAATTTCTGGACTTTTGTTATTCAAAATTTATCACACGTAGCTGAATTGGGTCGAATTTTTTTTTCTTTCGGAAATTCGGCTCGACGAATTTCCAAAATTATTTTATGTCGATAAAATCTTCGAAATTTCACCAGAATTGACTTTTGGTCCACGTTAAGTTGGGCATCGACTGATTTACGTCTTTTTATGATTATATTTATTGGTTTGTATCCCGTTCTTATTCTCCAAAGCACTGGACAATGTTTCGTTCTTCGTTTGTTTGTTTGAGCAAATCCGAAATTCACGATAAGCCTCGTAGCGTTATCAATTCAGTGTTAACGAATAAGTTCGACGAAGGAATAAAATAACATTTTTCGTAGCGTAAGTTTTCTTTGTTAATTCGCATTTAAAAATCCTGTAAGACATTATTATCATTACCTCGCGTCAATATTATTTTTCATTGCGTTGTATATTTCCTTTCCTTTCAACATTGTTTGTCCAATTGCGATGGTCAATCAGCGCACGAACGCGTTCCTTTCAACGATGACGTTAATCATAAACAATCTGTCACTCGTGGATGTTTTCTTCTTCATTTTTTTTGTTTTCTCGACCCCCGATTGTTCCTTATTTACACCATGAAAGCCGAAATGTCTCGAGATTTATTTTAAAAGTATTCATATGCTGCTTCCGAGAGACATATAGGTTATTTCAGAATCGACTAGCAAGAAATTCATTCTGCGTTTTAGAAAAAGGGGCGGGGCTAAGACTCAAAAAAGTCTCAAAAAAGGAAATTGAAGCTTCAATTTCCTTTTTTGAGATTTTAAATTAAAAAATTTTCGGGTTTAGCCCGAAAATTTTTTCCGAGCCGGTGGAGTATCGACAACAAAGGCTAAAAATTTAGAAAAACATGTCCGCGGTATTTCTTTGGATTGCGTGAAAAACATGGCTCCTAAAAATGTTCGGCCAAAAGAGACTAGAATCTTGGAGCTTCAAAATGATTTTTTTGTGATTCCGTTATGATGATTTTTCACTGAAATACAGCCCGTCAAAAATCACCGAAAAAATTGCAATTTTTTTCTGCTCCTTTATAATTTTGGTGCGTAGTGTACTTGAGAACAAGTTTTTTATTTGAAACCTAGTTTTTCGAATTAAGAACTAGTTTCCCTAGCTAAGAACTAGTTTTTTAATTGAAACCTAGTTTTTCAAATTAAGAACTAGTTTCCCTAGCTAAGCCCCTCTTAGCCCCGCCTCTTTTTATTCAATCGAAAGTTTTCAGCTTTACAGACGTTGGTGGATTCGAAGAACGTCGGCTTACAACGGTTAATACGAAACGGGATTCTCAAGTTTCGTGGGAAGTATGATTGTGTTTTTGAAAACGAAAAAAAAAAAAATTATTAAACCGTCATTGTCACACTTCCGGTGAATGGCAGTCACACTAAGTTGATTCTACATGTCAGTTCGAGAAAGAAACGTGCTTCGAATATTATCGATAACGTACAAAAAGTCTATTGAAAAAAAAACCAATAACGATGTGTTAACAAAATCATGAAAAGACGAAAAGTTGACAAATTAGTCGATATTTGCGTCTGGACTGTAAACGGCTGATAAAGTGCAAAAAAAACAAACATTTGTACTAATAACGCCAAAAAATCAATTTCAGAAATCAAATTGCTAAAATGAGGTTAGGTTAATACTTACCCCAAAATGACCATTTACATTGATATAGACATCTATTTATTCGTAAGAACATATGAATTTATTCTTTCCTTTTTTTAAGTCATTCGTGTACATAATATTTGTAACGCAATAAAAGAATAAAAAAGTTATAATAATACACGTTCTTATCGTGGAAACATTCGCAACAGTATTAAGCGTTTCTCTATATGTTATAAAAAATTGAGGTTATAAAAATTATTAGAAAAGAACAGAAGGAAAAGTGACACAGTCACCGTCGTAATTCTACAGGATACAAAGTGGCAAGCGGATTTGTATGATTCTGATATGTTATTAAGCACTCTCAATCAGGCGCGCCCGTTCAGCGGGCTTAGCCTCGAAATAATTATTATATTTAGACGTTTAGTGTCATATCGCAGGTCCATGTCGATGAATTTTTATACCTTGAAGGCAAATCCACAATTTAATTCGCATCGAACTCTCCATTTCTAGGGAAAATGCGAAAAACCTTTCTAGAATATTTTTTCGCCATTTTTCCCTAGAAATGGAGAGTTCAATGCGAATTAAATTGTGGATTTGTCTTCAAGGTATAAAAATACATCGACGTGGACCAGCGATATGACACTAAACGTCTAAATATAATAATTATTTCGAGGCTAAGCCTGCTGAACAGGCGGGCCTGATTGGCAGCCTTTCAAAATTAATAACAGTTCAGGGGTTGATCCGGAAACCATACATGCTTATATCAATCGACTCAGAATTTCACGCCCAGCGCCCCATTTCACGGATGACATTCTTACGTGGGACACCCGGTATATTACCGGGACATTTCGAATTCACTATTGCGAGTCGTTTCAAAATGTGTTGATTATTTGGAAAGTTAGTGATCATGATTTACAAGCTCGATATTTTCGTATGAAATTAAAAAATCCAAATATCGTTCCCTCATATCTTATTTTTTTATATCAGTTTTTTAACGTGTTTAATTAATGATTTTTTTTCAATTGTCTATTTTCCGTGGTAACTCCTCGATTGAACTGACATTTTTTTTAAAGATAAGATTAATATTCCACGATAGTTTACATTCTCTGGATAATTACCATTAATTATCATCAGCATTGTTGCGTCATTAGGCACGCTTAGAGAATATGCGATCTACCGTACGTACAAAAATTCCCTAGTTTGAAAAACAATCTTTTCGTATTTATCAATTGTCGGTTGAGATACAAAATGCAATTAGACTGTCTACCGCTGTACGTGTTTGGGCTGATTACGTATAACGTCCCTCTTTAACGGCACCAAGTACGAAGCAATTTTAAATTAGCTTCGTGTTTCGAATTATCTCTATCGGGAAGCACGCAAACGTCGAACACGGTTTCGTGATTTAGCTGCTGCAAGGATATAGGAACACTATGGCGGCACGTCCCTCGAAAACTATGTACAGTGGAACCTCGATGTTCAACCACGTGGGGGCAGCAGTGGAAAAAAATCGGGTTTGAGCCAGGAGGTATGGCTTAACTCTTAAGTCATTTAGATATATGTGTACAAACAAATGATATAATTGAACTTGGTCGTCATGGTGATGTCGTTTAGTACAACGTCGTGAATAATGTTGATTTTCGTTCATTTTCTTTCTGTTCGTAGTATTTCCAACGCTCATCCTGAAATCTACGACACTACGAATTGTCGTCACTTTATCGTCATTTCTGATCTTTCTAGAAATAACCAATTGTTTTTCTGATGGTATCCGTAAATATTTCGGACGGCCATTACTCGGTTCAATATTTTCCATTATTTTTACAGTCGAGGTTGCTCTTGTCTCAATTTTCTGTTGGTGCGGTAGTTAATGTACATCATCGTGCCAGCGTTTCGGACTCATGTAATTGGGACCGTAATAAAATAAAGCAAGACTGTAGTAAAGTACGTGGAGAGGAGTTAGGTTAAGGATATATGTAAAAAATATCAACTCGTCCAACTTTCCATAAATTTGAAATATATGATAAAGTTGATCATGCTGGATCGATTGTAAAAAAGAAAAAGGCACTTGGCCGATGATTTGAAAGGAATATTCAAGAATTATAACCTCATTTCACTCCGTGTTATTTGTACCGGAAGACGACAAAATCAAACTGAAATGATAAAAAGGTATATGTATCTTAGTCAATGCACAATTGGAGAATACAAACAGATATGATCCGACATAGACATTTCGGCATAAAAATTAACCTTAAAAAAGAAATAGCGGAATTGTGGAATTGACATTATATATATCCTAGAGGGGAAAGGATAATAACGGGGTGGCAGCAAAATCGGGTTTCCACTGTACAGAGTTAACTGTAGATTCTCAATGATGCTTCCGCCTGAAAAATCGCGTTTTTTAGAACCTAGGATATTCAATCGATATTTTTCCCGTTGATGAAAATCTGGAAATTGTATCTTCCGCCCAAACATTATAGAGCTTTTACCTCAACATCAATGATCTGCTATGGGTGAAGAGATAATTCGTTTTTTAGCCACTCGAGGAATATGCTTCGAATTTTAAAAAATGCTACTAATATGCCATGGCTTTGACATTCTCTTCGTATCGGATCAAAAAAAGAGTTTAATGCGGGCAATCAGCAGTAAGCGCGCACAGAGCGTCGCCAGGTAGATGTTAAGTGTTATCTTTGCAATGTTAAGAAATTACTAGCGTCGAGGTAATAAGCCAGAGCCAATGTCTGGTGTAGCGCTTTTGTGAAATCTGCTGACAGCTTGATAATGACAGTTTTAATTGGTTGTAAGACCGTCTTTGGAAGGAGATGAGTTTGGTTGGGCTGAAATTGATAAAAGCGTGGCATTTACTGCTCGGTGGACTTTAACAGCCCAGAAAAGTTACATCTTGCGTGAATGACGAATGACATGGTCTCGACGAGAACCCGGCAAATCTTCGTAATGTAACGTGGTGTTTGGACGGCTTAAGCGATTCGACGATTTAAGTAAAATAGCACTTTTGGCACAATAGACATCACGATTCCAACGCGCAGCTGCGCATTCTCAAGAAAACTCTTTCGTTCCAACAACAACTTTTTTGGGGCTGAGCGATTACGACATGATTTCTGTTCATGAACTTTGTAGGAAAGAATTAAGGGAGACTTGTCTGGAAAGATGAAGACTAATGACAGTATTTTCATGAAATCCCCTTGACAGGATGACCGTTCCATTAAGTGGACATAGTTTTGAACAGCTTCGAGTATATTCACGATATGTTTTCAGAAGGTTCTGCAATTAACTGATGACGCCAAAGCTGGAGCGAGTCTTTTTTTGGATGGACAAGAGATATAGCAAATTAACATTTTTTTACAACCTGAACTGCAAATATGTTCAGCCCTTTTGTTTAACTGGAAAAACTTCTTTTTGCATAACCTATTTATTATAAGAACTCGATATTTCATACCGTACGTACTGCTAACCCAAATCTTATTGAAAACTCAAAACATTGTGATGTTTCGTTCTAGACAAAAAATTGGTGAACCCTCGCCAGTTTTAGAACTCTCTGAAGAATGCTATTGAGCTTTAGTGCCGCCATGTCGTTACGAAGTCTCGTAAAAATGATTGAAAATTTATTTGAAGGCGTGCAGAGTGAAATCCAAATGGAAATGTCATTCTATCAACTGGGTATCGATAGAAAATGATCGCATTTATCTTCAGGCTTTAGCCAAGGGCACAATAATACTACTAGAGGGTCCTCGAAACGGGAGCAGTCCTCGAGACCTTATGCTGTTTTCAAATGAAGCATTTTTCACGTGATTCGAGTTAAATGTTTTCTAACGCTCATTTGAACATAGCCCAAAGTTGACGTTCCCGTCCGTTTCGTAGACCGTTTTGTCACGTAGGTGTGACCTTAGACTTGGACTGTCAGTCTTCCTTAAAAAAAATATATCTTGAACTACGAACTGCTGCGTAGGTCCCGTTTTCTCGCGATATCTACAGGTCGTCATCACCTATCATATGAAATGCATTGTTTTCCGTAATATCACAATTTTTAGTGTGCCGGCGATCCGACTCGACGCTCGACGTTCTATTTTCACTTGAACTTCTCGATCTGCCGGCGGAAAATCGTTTGGCCAATTTCTTGATAACAGGCTCGCTTCTGCGAGCCGCATTCTCTTCGTCTCCCGACGTTCTACAGATATTTTCGTTAGACGTGGATCCAATCACCAAACGGCTGTGACCGTCGCGCATGATGTACGTCCATGATTTTCCCGACACTACCTGTGTTGAGTTGTTGAATTGAAATCTTCGAAATGACAGTTCTTTGAGTCGGTAATGATTAGACGCGGTTACCGGTGATTCACCGACGCTTTTCAGCAACAACTCGTCGATCATGGCTTGCAAACAGACCGACATCAGGATAGCTTGTTCCGATGAAATCGTGATCCACTGCAGCTGATTTTTCGCCATTAAATATTCGAATGACAATTCGAGGCTATACTCGCTCGGCTTTTCGGACCTTTCGGTATCCTGAAAACAATAACGGTGTTATTGATCGATTGCAAGCTAATTGTAGAATAACACGTTGATCCCAGGCTATTTACAGGCCAATTTGCAAATTGTAGGCTTAAAACGCCGTTACTTGTCGATCACTCACATTATGCAAAGAAGTTATTCGCCAACAGCGCATCCTCGTGACTTTGAAAAGTGCCTCGCGTATCTCCGCCTCGTCCATGAGAATTCGGAGATTCAATTCGTTTCGGCCGATTCCCACTATTACCTTCGCTCCAGGATAGGGATAATCGCAGTGGCACGGGACGAAATTCATGTAGCCGTAATACTTCAGGGTCCTAGCTACGTTCAGGAACTAAACACATCCGCGATTCTTTGAATGACACATTACGGTACTGAGTCGCGGGTGTATCACAGTTGTTGATAGTGAATCCTGGACCCGGTTTAATTAATAATGTATGTTAATTTCAAAATGATAATTATAATCATACATGTTCTTCCAACGAAAAAAACCGCAATATTGTCAAAACGTTTTTACATGCTATCAAAATATGAGTATTATATAAATTACTAGAAAAATAGAGAACGCGATATTGACATTCGAGTTCTACAGAATATATTGACATTTCATAAAATACCAACTGTGTCGAATTTAGCTGATGTCAGGGAACCTCATCTTTATTAATTTTAAATAAGCGGTATTGTTTGAAAAAATGTTATTTTTAAACAATCCATTATTCGAATACTACAACATAAATTTACCATTCTGATTGGAAACATGTTACGTTACATAAGATTTAAGAATTGGATCCTACTTTCAAATCAATCAAAATAAAACAGATTTTTATCAACCTGAGTGAAATATTTCCTGAGATATGTGAAGGAATGGAATGACTGACGTGGATATAATTTCAATCACGAGCTCACCATGATGAGACAATTAATTCTTTTTTTCCGAATTTAAGATTTTTCGGTCATTCGTCAATAAATTTAACGTCGTCTGGACAAATATTGCGAAATTTCGAAGGAGCGTTTTGGAAATTCATCGACATGTACAATCGTGCTCTGTCGCACCGGCGGCAACGGGGTGCCATTACATTTTGAAAATGTTACAGCTTACAGCAATGAAAAACAATCAAACCTCGCGCTTTCCACCTTGATTCTGAGCTTCACGGAGTCGTAATCTCGATTCGTCGTTGACCGGTATGCAATGCCTCTCAATTTCCGATAGCGTTTGGATATAAAGCAACTCCACTCCAACCGGATGACGCATTAACTCTGCGTCGTAACCGATATTCCAATATCCCTTCGCCAGCATGACTTTGGCCCCAATGGTCCCGATATTAGCTTGAGTTATTAAAGGGGACTCGAAATCCTGCAGTCTTCGTAGAACTGAGGAAAAAACATTGACGGTTCATATGCTGGACACGTTTAGTTACGCTCACTGGTAACTGCCGTACGAACCATTGATGTGACCATCGCTCACGATGACTATGAACAGTGCGAAATACACATCGAATTCTTCTCGTAATTTCAGCTGTCTGCAGACTTTCTGCAAACGATTGATAATATCCGTTAGATTTGATAGCATTACAATAGAATGGCCATTGGATCAATAAATGGCAAATGGGTTTCCCATACAGCGACATACATTTTTTCTAGTTTTTTTCCCAAAAAACTCAGCAGATTTGTCTTCTAATTTCGAAAACGAAAAATATATGTGATAATCATGCTGAGTTGCATAGAATAAATTTGGATAATAATCTTTGCTTTGCGAATAGTTTACTAAACATGGATTAGCGAGTTGAATGCAAAAAACAACGAGACCTATGTTAATATCCATCAACCATGTAACGACATACAACTTATCCGATTTACTTTTCGGATACTTTCTATTCAAAGTCGTCTTACTATAAATATGTGTCGATGTACATTGACACGGTTTATTGTATCTAGGTTGTGCGATAGTCTATTTTAACGATATTTTAGCGTAGAGTGCATAAATTTAGAACATGTGAAAAATATTAACCTCCTTGTTTAAGGTTGATACTTTCTAGTTCTTTTTCTTTCATTTACACTGTACCGAAAAATTATCTCTGCTCGTTAAGGTGTTCCTTATCAGAAAAGGTCTTCCGGATAGAAACAGATGAAACGAAGAGACCAGTACCTTCAATACTGTACTCGAATTGTCCGCCGATGAAACACTGACGCTGATGCACCGATCATTCATCAGAGACACATCAAAGTTCTCATTTTTGACAATCTTTCCTCCCGTCTCTTGTTGAGCATTCAATAAAAAACCATTGAGCAGTTCTGATGTATTTATCACCTTGTTCTGGCCAATAGTTTGAATGTATCGTTCCAGAGCGACTCGACGATCCTCTTGCTGATTGATGGTTAGAGGAAAGAACTTTTTCGGGGGAAAGGGCGGCAAAGGAACTTCCAAGGTTTTGGACAATTGCTCGTGGAAATTGAGCAATTGTTTGTACCGCACGGAACAATGGAACAAGCCATTTATGTGTATGTTGTAGGCCTGGCAATATTACGGAAAAGTTTCTTTATACACCGTCCACAGATACAACGACGAAATTTCGTACTCACCACGTATGGATTCCCCGTGGAACTGTCAAACTCCTGGGTGTCTGGTATAGAAAAATGCATGTCGATGAGCTTCGCATCAGGTCCACCGAATCAAACTATTGCTGAAATTTCGCGCTTGCGAACAGGTCGTCGATGAATTGTTGGCCGAGTTTTGGTGTAGGTTGGGAATGACCAAAAGATCGAAAAGATCATAACCTCGCTGTGTACGTAGACTTTAATTTTAATCACATTCGTTCTTGCTTTTCAGTTTCTCTCAGTACCGGAAATGGTAGGTGGAGAAACTGACAATCGTCACAAATCTCAGGGAAATTACGAAACGTCAA
The DNA here is from genome assembly GCA_030522765.1 of Ophioninae sp. B BG-2022a. Lineage (NCBI taxonomy): Eukaryota > Metazoa > Arthropoda > Insecta > Hymenoptera > Ichneumonidae > Ophioninae sp. B BG-2022a. Next base: position 28,960 of record JAPYZJ010000171.1, read on the forward strand.
AGAATGGTGAGAGCCTGTGACTCGTGCCACATCCACGAAGGTGCGCCCTCACCTGGAGACCGGTTTGACCTTGGAATCGTGGACAGCTTTCTATCACTGTCCGAACGCCAGGAAAGTCGAGGTCGCGGACTTTTCCTGCGTAGTTCGACCGAGCACCACCAGGGGAATCGGTAGCACTGCGGTCTGATTATCGGTTTGATCCTGTACAGGCTAATTAGAAATTGCTCGAACTCCGCTCGAGAGGCAAATATTGGACTACATTAGAGCAATTTAATTAGAGATATAAAGCGATCGGAAAGTCACCATTGAAAGAAAAATAGACTTCGAACGGTTTAAAAAAAAAGTAACGGATTTTGTCTATAAAACATTTGACAAAGAATACTTTTACATTTGATGGAACAAATTCGATCGGAGTTGAGGGCAAATGAAATTTCCAGCTCCTCCAATAAAAAGATTTATATAAAGTCCCGCAGATGCCATTGAAAACATCGAGTATTGTTTAAAAAGATATAGTCGTCATAAGAAAATGAAATAAAAGAATATAATATAAAAATAAATACCGTCTTCATGATTCCTACAGATTAAAAAAATGTCTTAGAAAAAATACCTGTAGCACCAGGTATTTTTGTTCCGCGACTTTTTCTTTCAAACTACCTAATCGTTATCTTATTGTTCGGAACGTGCGCTTAAGCGTTTTTCAGATTGATATACCACCTTGGATCGCTGACAACACCGGAAAGTTATTTCAATGTTTTTCACACGACGTTTCATACATTTAAAAAAATAACAATTACAGCTCTGAAAGCAGTATATGATTTTTCTTAAAATTTCTTCTTTTCGCTTTGTAGACGTTGGCCATTTTTACTTAGCTATCGGATCAGACTAAATGTGTGTCATGAAAAGTGCGAGTGTTTATTTTTTAAGTGTTTTCATTTATAAAATTCGTATTTGTTTCTCAACAATTTTTCTTCCAAAAAAAGCTATTTTTGAAAATAGAAAATGTTGGCGAATTGGGATATGTACATTAATATAGCTCTCGATTCGCTTTTCGAGCAGGAGTTTTCAATAACCTTGTGTACTGATTCTCAGTTGACGAAGATGAAAAATTCATATCACTGTAATTGCTTCAACCTAATAACTCCTATCTTTCAAAGAATAAATTCGTTCTTTTTATTTGACGGTTACTTCTTTCAACCGTCGGTGAACAGGCATGTGCAATTGGGAAGTACTTTGGAACGTGGAGGTCACATCATCTCGTACGTATATTGTCATGGAACGTATGCTTAATATATTTCCGATAATTTAACACGGCTACCATTTAAATGTGCACTTGAGGAAAAAAATGCATCAACAGCTCGATTAGTTAAACGTGACGGTAAAACAAATCGAATCGTGCTTGAATACTGAAAATGGAGTTGCAGTAATCGAATACGTGATCACGCATGATTACGTAATCGCTGTTTCTCATATTTATCGCAAATTCGCGCTAAAAAACTTGCATGAAATTAAAGTTCGAGAGGTATAATACGTAATTATCAATTTTGAAGAAATTGATAATTACGTACTAAGGTGAGTATTTAAGGTTGGTTTTTTTCCAACTCGTCAGTTATACGTGAATTTGGTACGTCCTGATCTACAACCGACAAGTTCAACTACGAATCATCCACCTAAGTTGAGAATCTTTAACTTCGCGTTAATATCATTTTCAACAAAATGTTTAGCGCTCGAGGGCTTCTGCTGTCCGTTGTGACAATATTCACTGTCGCGAGTAAGTACGCTTCGAATACAAGGTGAACAAAAAGCAAACAAATATTATTGAATAAGTCGTTGCGTAAAATTCGGTTCTATCCATAGGCGAAGTTCGATCAGCCGTTAGCGGAGACAGAAATGAGAGCGTTTGCACTTCAAAGGAATGCGCTCGTACCGGTATGACTGGCAGTCCCAAAATGTATAAAGTTTAATTTGAAAAATCGATTTCGCGACCATTAACGCAATTCCATTCTCAGCATCGTTCATCCAAAAGAGCATGGATCCCTCGGTCGATCCTTGTACGAATTTCTACAAATTTTCTTGCGGCGGATTTATTCGATCGACGGAGATACCAAAGAACGAACAGTACATCGATTTCGAGCGAGAAGTGTTGATACATTTCTCTGAAGACGTCCAACGAATGCTCGATGAACCGATGGATTCGGTAGCACCAAAGCACTTGAAGCTCATCAAGACGTTGTACGCGAGCTGTATGAATCCAGGTGAGTCATAAATCCGTCAAAATTTGATAACACCAACAATCGCTACCGTTATCACACCAACTGTTTTTCTTTTAGCCTCGATGGGACAAGGGGCGGTCGAATCTTTGCACAGTTATCTGAACAAATTCGGTGGGTGGCCAGTGGCCCGAGGTAGCTCATGGGACGAATCGAAATTCGATTGGAGAAGTTCAATTGTCAAATTTAAAGCGGATGGTGACGCAATCACACCTCTAATCAACGTTCGCCTTTATTCGGGTCTCGACGGTTCCCCAGCGATAATCGACGTGAATATACACGTGCATTGACGACACGATAATTCGTCTTAATCTAGTTCTCATAGCATTCGGAAGTGTAAACGCAACGAGCATAGCGAAGCCAACCATGATAAAATCGTAAAAGTCAGAACGGTTGAAACTGTAAAAAAAAAAAAGATTGCATTCATCATTGAGTGTTGAAAAAAGCTTGTAGTCGATAGTCAAACAGTATGGTCTACCGTAGAGCACTGATAATCAATATCTGCGTACGTTTGCTGCCTTCCAGTTATCACAGGTCAGCGGTATCTTCGGACCGGCTGCAAGCACAACGGATCTTCTTTATTCGTTCGAAGATGAGTATTCCCGAATCTTGTTGGATATAGCGATAGCGCTGGGCGCCAACTCTACGAGTGCTCCAATGGAGATCTCCGAACTGATACGCTTCGAGAAGAGCTTGATGAATGTTAGTGTAACGCAAATATTGGGTCAGTTATCGAAAAGACCAGGGCGTTATTGTCGTTTCCTCATAGATCACTTTGACGGACGATGAACTCGACGACTTGGAACCAGAAGTCGCGGATACCATCGCTGCGCTGTCTAAGGAATATCCTACCGTACCGTGGATGACGTACATCACGAATTTCCTGGGGCCTAATAGTACCGTGCCCGAAAACACGATCGTGGTTGTAGACAATCCTGACTACTATGTCGACTTGGAGGCCCTGATGGCTGAAACACCTAAGAGAGTACAGGCCAACTTGGTTATATCCAGGCTGGCAATGCGAAACGCGATTTACTCGAGTGAAACAATGCGCATTCGATTCTACGAGTATCAATCGGAAGTACTTGATTTGGAACTTGACATGTCAAGAAAGAGTTTCTGTAGGTCGCATGTTCTCGCTAATCTTTGGCTCGGTTTTATGAGTACGGCCTTAAGGAAATACTACGATTATGGCGCTGTCAACCACGTAAAATTTACGGGGTACCGGATCGCGGATCAATGGGCAGAAACATCGTCAGAGGTGAGTTAAGCCTGACTAATCGCTGCCCAACGAATGCGATGACTTTTGTCACCAGAAAATCCCATTAGTTCACGGACGAAGGCCTTTTACAAGAAAGTGTTGCAATCTGTTGAAAAAACATGTAGCAGTGTGTCGGCAAGCCGGCAGTTAGCGACGATACGGGGATATCACTTTTGTCGCATTCTACACGATGGAGCATATTTTCACCTTATAATTCCAGAAAATAGTGAACCCAACCACCCCATACTTGCTTTTCCGTATATATTTATACAAATCTTGATTTCTCCCGCGACTTCGTTCGCACGAATCTAAAAATTATTGAAATTCTTCTCGCCCTTGAGGCATCATTATTTTAAACGTTGGAAACCTTCATTCTGAATTTATAGCTAATAAGCCGAGTAGCAATTTGAATTGTTTTACACTTTCAAAAAAGCCATGGAATTCCCATAGGAAATTGAACATCCGACTTTGCGCCCTTAAGCACAAAAAATTGCACGCCCAATTTTACGCCCTTAAGAGTTGATTTGTCAAAAACGCCGAAACTCCCTGAATTTTTAACCGAAAGTCTGAACACGTATTTTCATGGTTTCAACTTTACAAATTACAGATTTCTTACGCATCCGCTATTTTACCCCCTTAAAATAAAAATTACGAAATATATAGCTTTCTCAAGCGTCCACTATTGGTTGTATACCTTTCATACTCTAGAATGAAACAAAGTATTATACAAGCCAATGCAAAATGAACATTTAAATAATATTTTTTTATTATTTTGAATAAATACTTAATTTTGTAAATTTTTTCATTTGTCCACTGTGGTATACGTATAAAAGGTTGTCCAACTTTGTTTACTCGGTACAGATGAATGTGGTGGACAAGGAGATCAGGAAAATAATAGTGGACGAGGCCAGAATGAACATTGAAGCTTACGCCTATCCACCTGAACTGTTATACACGATCAAGCTTGAACAGTTCTACTCGAATCTCGAATTCACCACTGACTTTTTCGAAAATATGGAGAGGCTGTCTAGTTTCGATCACAAGTTGTGGCTAAAGGAATTGATAACACCCTTCGACCCGGCTCATTGGTCTCTCGCTTTCGGCGCGACATCCATGAATCCTGCATCTTTCTTACTGTCGAGTTATATCCGTATGTATATTCCTATATTCCCACGTGATCGTTGGTGTATAATTTCCAAATGTTTCTCACTTTCCTTCTTATTCCATTGACGATTTATCGTCGCGTATATGAGCGGGAAGAATATTTTTTTGGTTTTCATTTTTATCTGTGCAGCCATTTCTCCGAAACTGGCCTATGGGGTGCCCGCGAGTGGAAAGCAGCCGCACTACGTGAGGTTCGGTGTAATTGGATGGAGCCTGGCCTACGGCATGAGTTTCCATAATGATTGGCTCGACGAAAATTTTTCCAAGGGTGCACATTGCCTGATCGATCATCTCGAACGGAATATTTCCATTGGCGAAAAAAAACTCAAGGTAACGGCGTACGATCAATTGAAAAAATGGGGGTTCCTTCAAAAATAGAAAATCTAGAGGTTTTAGGAAAACTCGTAGAGCCTCAATTTTACGTTTGTGCTCCGGCTCAATGATGCTTCTATCAGTGGCGGAAAAGAAAATTTGCCACCATTTTACGTTAGTAGGATAAATAATAGAAAAAAGGTTATCGGTTGAGATCGCACTCTTGAATTCGTTACTAAGTTATGAGGCTTACACGTTTGACAACAGAACTCTAGAAATTACAAAAAGGAACCTGTTTTTGAAGAACGTATTGTTTGCTAAAGAGAACATTAACGTTTCACTTCCGGTCTCGCGTATAAAGGCAATGGTCAACACCAAACAGAATATAGCCAACCTGATGGGCTCGAAAGTAGCCTATGCTGCGTACGTCAAGTGGGCTTCGAACAATCCTAACAACCTTGAACCGAAACTACCCGGTCTGGAGAACTACTCGTCTCAGCAAATGTTCTGGATCAACTTAGCTAAATCCCAATGCGTTAAATACCGTCAGGAATCAGAAATTGCACCTAACAGTAGCATAACACCTGCGGAATTTCGGGTCACGAATGCAATTATGAATATCAAGCAGTTCGCAGAAGATTTCAATTGTCCCGCCAATGCGCCCATGAGAGGAAATAGAGATTGTTCTTACTGGTAGAATTTCGTTTCTTCGACTAATAAATAAATCAATATCAATATTGATATGATTATTATTATAAAGCCTCTTTCTATTAATGACCTTGTCCTATTAGTATCAAGGAAGATGCTACTCCCAAGGATAACACGAGTTTCCTCTCTAAAATGAAATTTATGTCGGTTTCAAACCGCCGAAATACTTGAATCTACAAGGTTGTTTCAAATAATACGGCGACTTGTTATTTTTCTAGAAAAATATTTATTTATTCATCGATATCTGTTTCGTCTCCTTCGAAGTAATTCTCCTCAAATATAATACAGTTGTGTCAGCGCTGTTTCCGATTCTCAAAGCACTTGTGATACGCACTTTTCGGATGGATTCGATCGCTCCCAGCGATCCTGTCTTTATCTCCTCAATCGTGGCAAATCTCCGTCCATTTGTGGCTCTTTTCAGTTTCGGGGAGAGAAAAAACGTCACAGAGGCCAAGTCCCGTAAATACGTTACGGAGTTGCTTTTGGCCAACAAAATCACGAGCAAGCAACGAAGCGTGAGTAGGTGCATTAAATTTTCGATAGCAAAAACTCGCCACCAAAACACATTTAATCTTCATATCTATCAAAAACAAACTAAATATGCAAAATGGCTGATAATGTCAACACTTGATGTTGGAAACACGTGTACCAACATAAAAAAAAAAGAATTAAAAAACGAATTGTACGTAGTTCACGAAATTTGAAACGTCACATTATCTTTTGGACAATCCTCGTTTATCATACTTCGATGAAAAATGGTGAAGACGTTCCAGATCAGCAGACTCTCTTGCCTCCTGGCATCAAATCCATTTGCTCAATTATAGAATTACGTCCACCGAGCCATCCTTACCTGTTGCGGGATTCTGTAACTCGTTACTCGAGATTTCGTTATCGTTAGGTAACGACAGCCAATGAGCGCCTCCCTTTCTTCTGTAATCGGGCATGCGATTGGCTGTCGTTACTTAACGATAACGAAATCTCGCGTAACGAGTTACGGAATCCCGCTACTGCCGTGTCCATCAAATATAGCTATTCTACTATACCGGGCGAGTAAAGTTCCACTGTTCCAAAGCCTTCGAAATTCCGCTAAGGCCAGCGCCACTTTAATGCAGCACGGAAAAATTCGGCGATGGCAGTTCTCACTCTTTATCTCTGCTTGGGAAGCTGTGCTGCTAACGGTCATACGAAACGAAATTTATCATACGGTTCCAGGAAATTGTTCATTCTGAACAATACAAATAACGTATATCGTACAAACACAATGTGACGTTTGAGCAATTAGAGGAAACGGAACTCTGTTTGTAATGAAAACAAACAGGACAAAACCTGGACCTGGATGTATATTATGTATAGACTATAAGTATACGACATACTACAGCGCAGAGTGAAAATGATTAAAAATAATTGTTTTCCACACTTAACTCAGAAATACAAAATGGAGGATCACATCGAAGTATTCGATTCGGAGTGCATATACAATTACATTTCTGAAAAATCAATTTTGCAAACAATTATACAAGTATCTTGAAAGTTTGACGATTCCCTCCATAACTTTGAGGATGCAAGATATTGCATGAAAAAACTAATAGCTCAAATTATATATACATATATATTTCATTCGATCTTTGAATTCTTACCTGTTTTCAAATGATATTCTTAATTATATTTCATTTTTACGGATATTTTGTAGGTTATACATGCCCATTATTGAAAAGGATGTATTATTTATCTTGAAGCATGGGAATAACTGGAAACGAGGAAAATCGGAAATTCCTGTAACGCATACATCTTGAATGGATTCAAACGACTGAATTTTTATTGCTCTGATGTTGTACAGGCAATTCCACTGTGTAGACGTATAATCTTCATCGTCGTTTGAAGTCTGTGGGTTCGAAACTCAGTGGGGGCGAATTTGTTTTTAATGGCGTTAAGAGTCTGTCGCGTTTGTTAATTCGTTCGAAAGTCGTGACGGCCATATTTTTTGAGTTTTTTTTCACACATTTTTCACTGTCTCCTCATTGAAGTGTGCACTGTATCTAGGCTAATGGTGCGTTTCTCGTATCGGGATGGTTAATTACAAAACACTTCGACACAAGTAGATAAACCGTTGCCATTCAATGCAAATAATCGTCATCAATATGGAAATCAACTTACCAGTTTAGCAGGACTTGAGGGATCGAATGTTTTACTTCGATAGTAGCGGCTTTAGCTGTAAAAAATGTTTACTACTTCTATAAAAAATGGATGCCCCTGAGTGGGAAAAAATCTATTGTATCCAATAATCGAATGTGAAACCGTGTATTTTTTGGGTAAAATAAAAGACCAGTGAATATGGTGGAATGAATTGACGTAAATTAACTTGTGGCGATTTTTTCATTTCCGTCTCTCCTCATGCAGAGAATTTATTATTTAGAACATTATGATATTTTCCGTCGTTCGTGACACGTGACACCCCCTTCCGGTTACTTATTTATGGATGTTATTGTCTACGGAGAAATGACAACTCTGAAAGCAGCGAATCCCCTCATTGCGCGTCGTACTCGATAGAGCATGCCCCGAGCATCGTTCCTCGAACTAACGATGTGTTTCCGCAGCCGTATAGGCAGCAAACATGAAGCTCCGCGCAAGCGTCTGAAACAAAACTTCACATTCCAGAAAGTCATTAAAATAAATGTTTTAAAAGCCTGACAGAAACGTCACGTGTATCGCCAATTCGTAGCAACAGAGAATATTGGACGTAACGACATATTTCACCAATGCGCTGTTTCATGAGTAAATGCCTGATGTATAAGCGAAGCCAGAAGTTGGAGACTGCGTCCGATAAGAGTATCTGCGCCCCGCACCCCGCGTTGAAGAACCAAGCCAATCGCATGCTCGTTTCATTATACAGATCGGCGAAACGAACACGCGACTTGGACGCGCGCCTTTGCGCGCGTCTTCCAGACCTACAATCTGTGGAGGGACGTATAGATCTCGCGTCTACAAAGATTAACGACGCAAGACTCCAAACTGCCGCTTTATCGTGAAAATGTCGGTCAGAACGAGGATTCCAAGTCCGCACGAGTACGGACGCAACGTAGCAGGAAACGAAGCAGTAACGCGACCGATCCGCTCGAGGACGCGATATCCCGCACCAACGTTGCGAATTGCGGGGGTCCCGCAGGTTTGGCGTCGCGCAGAGCGAGGGTTTATCGACGAAGGGAGGGAAAAGGCGGTGGCCGTGGCAGGAGATTCGGGGGATGGGGTGGGGGGCGGCGATAATACAAAACAGCGAGGAAGAGCACGTAAGCGGGAAGTTTGGGAGGGGTGGTGGACGGCGAAGTAGGGGAAGTTGTTCTGCGGAGGCGGAGGGAGAGGCCAGAGGCAGAAATGGAATTGCAGATGGCGCGTTGTTTGGCTGCGCTACTTCCAAGTCAGTCGAATCATCCGGTTTGCCATAGGATCTTATCCTCCCCCTCCCTCCCTCCCCTTCTCGATACCCACAGGGAGATGTTTTTCAATTTAATCGAAGGAGCTCATAATATTCCCCAATAACTTCCGAAATAACTTATCGACTGTTTTCTCTTCGCGTTATCGAGGCTCTTAATAATTAGTGAAAGCGTTTCTTTACGCGGGCTATGCCGAAGAGGAAATCGTTAGGCGGCTTCCAGAGCCTCCCGATTTTCCCGATTACCTGGCGATAAACCGCGTGCATACGAGCTCAATGCAAGTGTTCGGGCGAATTCGGCTTGCTCCGGGAAATTTCTGTCTCGCTCCCTCTCCGGCTATCGCCGTGCTCTGGCTCGGCCCGAGCCCAACCGTACAGTGTGAGGCCAGTGCACAGGGCGGTGTGGAAGTAAACACGCCGTGAAACAAGAAGAGGAAGAAAAAGGAGAGAGAGAGAGACAGATTTTGTGGCGACGCCATATTGCTTTACTCGCGTTGCTCCTTGCCCTCTCGCTCTCTTTCCGTATTCGTGCGCCGCTCGTGGATCGAGATACATTGAAAGGTTCGTGCTTTTCTTCTCTCGTTGGGGCAACAAATCGTGGTTCTTGTGTTAATTTATCGAACCTCACCTGATCATCGAACAAGTACGCGTGCGAGGAGACTTTACTCCAAAGCGATGACGGTGTTCTCTTCAACCGGAAGTCGTCGTTATTGCGATAGAAGGAAAAACGGAAATCGGTGTGGGTAATGGCGGAGGTGTCTCCGCTCGTTCTTCAAGCGGTGACCATCGGAGTCTCGAGGCCGCGAGTAAATTGTCACGTTGGAATGCGACTCCAACATCCTTCGCGTCTTTCCCTCTCCAATTAGAACAGAACTGTTTCATCCAAAATTCTTTCCGTTTACCGAGCGTCGTCGTATTTTTCAGCGCCCGTACGCCTCGACCGACGTTCCGACCGCTCACGCGTCGACGCGTTTCCATTTTTATTTCGTTTGAGGGAAAGCGGAAGTTGTCACGTGACTCGTTTTTTACGTCGGATGTGAAAAATTCGGTCGTTGATCGCGCGATTTTATCAAGAACCGTTTATTTGCGAAACACGAAACATCGTTCAATTTAGATTATTTTCATTATCCAAATTTCGTCAGCTATTCGGCCTCGCGGCAGTTGCTGAGTTCGGCCTCGCTCCAAAACTCACTAAGTCTGTCTATCTCGACGCGATGCGAGAATAGTATCGAAAATTGCAAAATTCTCATCGTGATTGATCCGTTATCCCGGAAGTGCAACAATTTCCTGGTGTTTCAGGATAGAATGACCCAACGATCCTGAGAAAAATGTCGGAACGCTCACCACGCCTGAGAGGTCTGCGAACTCGTGCTCCGCAACGAGAGCCCACCGAACGCGAAGGCGATGCTCCGGAGGCCGTAGAGCGTAGAGAGGGTGCTGATGGCAGTACTGAAGATCGTGACGGAGACACATCCGAGACATTGAGCGAGGACGAGCTCCGGATCGCCATCAAGGATGAGAGGGAAGAACCTGCGTCAGACGAGAAGTCAGAAGCAGATAAGAGTTACGAATGCAAGACGTGCCAAACTCCAGTGGGCTTTCCTACCCTTGTCGAGTACCTTCGACATCTCAGGGATGAGCACAAGGAAAAGGTATTCAGTACCATTGATTTTTTTCCCTCGCGACGAAGGATTGGTGATGTTCAAAATATAATTGTTTAATGGAAAGAGAATCATTAGGACAAATCAATTTTTCCCTTTGAAATATCTACGATTAGATTAATCTGCTGGAAAAAGTGTTAGAGAAACATGAAAAAATCTTTCTCTACTGAACTGCTTTATCATAAAAACACAATTACTTTCAGCATTCACAAGTCACTGTTGCTCATAGATTCTATACATAAAAAATTATCAATACTATTGCAACATAAGTGTTATTCTTAAAATCAAAGAAAAATTGTCATTTGGCTGTGAATATATATAACCATAAATATTAGGAGTAGGGACGATCCTCTAGAATGCGCCTTTTTGTGAGAGTTGAAAATGATGATAGCGGCAAGACAGTTTCTACTTGGTTGCTTCATACTATGCCAGATGTCGCTTCCTGCGGAATCAAGTATCTTTATATATTCGATATAACAGATTATACCACAGAAAACCTTGATACTTACAATCAATCGAAAATCGTCACCCATCTTTTCCTGGAACGTTTCTCACGCCAATCGTCCAACAGGGACGCAGTTATGACTGTCCGCATTGCGACTTCGTGTGCCAGCATCCGAAGAGCCTTCGAGTACATTACAATGCGGAGCACAAGAACACCCCGGCCACCAGTGAAGAACCTGCCCAATTTCGATGCACGATGTGTCCTCACGACGCTTCAGATGCCGCCCAATTGGAGATGCATCAGCGCGTTCATCATCTCAAAAGACGCTTCTTCCGGTGTACCAAGTGTACATACATGACTCACGTCAGGGCTCGTTACACCAAACACGTCAAGTATCACTCCATGCCAATGATCAAGTGTGGCGATTGCGACTTTCGTACTCCCTACAAGGTATCATGAACCTTCTTATTAATTCCAAAATTTAGTCTAGTGAAGAAAATTCAATGTTAGAGCGTCGCGATACCAGCTAAACCGATTTCCTGATAAGGGCACAACCATATAGAACCAAATTCACCAAAAAAACGCATAGTTAATTTATGTTTGTAACGTTAACATCAGATGAAATGAAACAGACTCACCAGACTAAATTAAAAACGGTGTTATTTATACTAGTCTCGAAATACAGCTCACAAGCAATTTCCTTGCGTTCGGGTCTCTGTTCATGGCTGAAATTAAAATCGCAACTTTATGTACCTTGTCGGGAATATTTTTTATTCGTCTTCCGGTCGACAGTTTTTTTAAAATGAATTTCGCAAACATGCCTTTAAAATCCCATAAAATAATGATTTTTCCGGGAAGAAAAAATCGGACTTTCAGTACGTATAAAAAATTGATATTTAATCAAAAGCAATCGAATTTTAAATTCATTGATACAATAACTAATCTTGTAACATTAGAATTATTATTACTTGTGAAAGGCGCAGGGTCATGAACAAAGGATGGAATAATAAAAAATGAGTTGAAAAGGATGGAATAATCGAAAATGAGTTGAAAAGGATTGAATAATCGAAAATGAGTTGAAAGTGATTGAACAATCGAAAATGAGAATTGAATAATCGAATGATGCATGAAATTCGAACAAAAAATTTCAGTGGAACTTGGACAGACATACGCGGAATCACGGAGGTGGTGGAGCGTTCCAATGCCGAGCTTGCAGTTTCACGGCCGATATACGTCAGAGTCTTACCGTCCATGAGGCCAATCACCACGAGCCACCGGTCGGTCAAGCTCACCGAAAGCTCAACGCACCTTTTGAGCGAAAGTCACGGAACGGTCCAAAGCGCTACAATCAGGTAATTGGACAAAATCCGTTCGATCAGAATTATACATGCATCTTCAAATTTACGATACCTGTTCCTATCATGAAGTAAAAATTAAAACCCTAATAAATTGAAACTGTAAAACTCATTACTCTCGGGTTTTGTCAACTTTGGAACTTCTTGATTTAGAATACGAAACAAAACTCTACTCTTACCAGTAAGCTGTGTTCGACGTACCATGGGAGAATTAAGAGATAACACTAGAAAATCGATCGCGCCGAGTAATTCACGTTCAACGTCCGTTATGGTTATTTAAACTATCTTCTCATTTATTTCTTTTTTCATAAGCTTTAGTTTTCGAAAAGCAATGTTCTGAAAAACGTCGTTCTGCTCTGCAGTCAGAAGTCGTCACGAACAAGTAAACTCGTAAGATTTTCACATTTGAAAAACATGACTCTGATGAACTTTTCGTTATATATAAAACCGAGATTCCGTATTTTTGTTGTTATAACGATGATCGGCCTCATACGTTTTAAGCAGTTCGGCAAATGGCGCAAATACATTGCCCAAGGTTTTTTGCAAAACAATGATGGTAAACACTGGCGATATCGGGAGTTCTTTTCAAGATCATTTCTGCTATAAGAGATTTGCACTGCGAAGTATTCAAAATGTACCACTCACTCGATAATACGCTTTCGTGTGTTTAATATTTGAGTTATTTAAAAAATATTTGAAAGTCTGGACTATTTGCTGTCTAAAAGCAAGTTCCACATAAACGCAGGATTTGTAGCATTTGCTATTCCTTCCATACGTCTAATCTGAGTTTTATTTGATGCGCAGGTAGGGGCTAGTGATTTCCGCGACACGGAACCGGCAGAAGGTCCGCCGGCGACGAATGAAAGTCCGGGTAAATCGCCGTGCTCCGATGCCGAAGGGAACTCCCTGGAGGAGCGAAGAAACGCGATCGCTGGTGCAGACTGTATAGCGTTGAAATGTGAAGAGAAGGGCTGCCAATTTATCACGGCGTGGGATTCAGAGATGCAGCGACACTTAGCGGAGTCACACGCGCCCTCGTTGTCACCGATAAAACGTCGCAAACCCGTACCGATGCTGATACCGCTGAGTCCAGACAGTGACTCAGCGGCCAACAAAAAAGTGTCAAATGGACCGAGCACCACGCCCCTCAAAGTACCAAGGGTACGAGTGAGGCCGGAACTCGCGCGTATTGCGCGAGATACCGAAATAGCGAAACTGTACAATAATAGAGAGGTACGTTTTATCCTGCGTATATTTTGTTTTTCAGTAGATTGGAGTTTCTAGAGATTTCTTAGGTTCGGTCCCATGTAAAATGCCGTTAACAGGTGCCAGATCATCGGAAGACACCAAGATTCTTTGTTTTCTTATATCTTTCCATTTATTTCGGCGATTTCAGCTGCGAAAGTAAAAATGTTCATTTCTCATTTCATTTCAATTGATTTTCTACTACCGATCGTCGTAGAATCAACGAAACTGCGAATTTCACACATTTTCCGTTTATATAGTTTCTACTTTTGCACTATCGTCGATCAATTTTGTTTGAATATTCAACCTTCTTTCCAAAGATAAACGTATACTTTTCGTATAGAAATTGTGGTTCGGGTTTCACGGTTTCGGTGTGTAGGTTCGAGGTTTCTTTTGCCTCGAAACTCGGTTGGTACGATAGTCGATGTACAATCATTACGCCGGCGTGTAAGATGCGCGTAGATGGGTTAGGGAGGGGGGGGGGGTGGACTGGTAACGAATGGGCATCTCACTGCGTGTATAGTCGAACAGAGATCGTCTTTTTCTAAAAGTCGGTGAAAAAGGATTTAGCATCGCCTTAAAGTTAAAAGTTTACGTTCTCACAATAGCTTTATTCGATGGCGCGCCACAGTGAAGCACGCCTATAATTATCGGTACGTTTTGTTCGGCAGTCCGGTGGTGCGAAAAAGGAGGCAACATCGGCTGATTCATTTGAGAAAAGGAACGCCTCGTTTTTCGACAAGCTGAAGGAGAGATTGATGACGACGAGTGCCAGCATCACGGGTGTATCGCAAATGGCCGTAAGTAGCCAGAACGATTTAAAGTGTTGGTGTACCTACAAAGCTAGTAGCCAGGAGGAATTGGCCAGTCATAGTCAGACCCATCACACAGCACTGAGTGTATCGGTCGGTATATCGCGCTGCCCTAAGTGTAGAAGGCGTTGTAAGAGTTCTGACGAACTTCAAATGCACATGAATATTTGTCAAGCGATGAGCAATGATTTAACGACGATCGATAGTTGCCTGGAAAGTCCAGCAAGTTGTACGAATTATGAGGCCCGATCGTACAGTGGCGATTTTGAGTTTCCGTTTCAAGTGGACTGGGACGGGAGTTTCGGAGGACTGAATTCTTCTGGATCGTCGGTACGGGTTTTATTTTTGTTCGCTTTAAGTTTAATTCAACTTTTCGTTCTTTAAGTTCGATTATTGTCGTTTTATATATTTTCTTTGTTTCATTTCGGTTTGTTTTTATTTTGTTTTTGCACAAATAATGCTCCCTCATCCAAAAGAGTCAACATAGAATTATTTTAGCCCTGTCTGAATGAGGATCCCCGATACTTTTGGCAGGTTGAGGGCCACACGGTCGGACGTCGGGTATTCAAGTGCCCCCATTGTCCATTCTGGGCGTCAACGGCGAGTCGATTTCACGTACACATTGTCGGTCATTTGAATCGTAAGCCATTCGAGTGTTCGCTTTGCGCGTACAGATCAAACTGGCGATGGGACATTACAAAGCACATCAAACTCAAAGCGGCTAGAGATCCGGCGCACTTGACCGCCAGGGTGCTTATGACTGACGAAACTGGCCGACGTAATTATTCCAAATACAACAAATACCTTGCTCAGGTCAGAAAAGCCTTTGTCATCAAGCTATTACGATACATTATTTTGCTTCCCTTTTGTTCGTTCTGAAGTTAACTGTCGTTTCTTAATTCCATTATAATCATGAAGTATAGCACACTGCTCGAAACAATTTTTATCCTGGTCCTGGTTTACTTGTTCTTTTTTTAAATAGTAACTGACAAGCGACTCGATTCCGTGAAAGATATTGAACTGGTTACGAGCAAAGTTTAAAGTATAATCGATGTTCACCAAAAGAAGTATGTCTAGGCAAAATCGATTAATTAAAAAAATATATATATATATTTTCAACTCGCCTTATCGTACGAGCACAATTATCTTAATTATCAACAGGTCAGGTTTATCCATAGATTCTCTATCTGAAAAATTTCTTAGAATCGCTGGTCGATTTTTTATTCGATCCGATAAAATTTCTTTTTTTTTCTCAGCAAGTTCCACGGACGCAAAGCAAGTCAATTTTTACGATCAACTACTATTATTACTTAACGAAAAATTAGAGTTCTAAATTTGATATTGGAGTCGGGTACGCTCGTCCATTATCGGAGTATCGATTACGATCGTGTAAATTATGAAGTGTGCGTTGGGATGCAAAGTTCTCTATTGACGTTAAATCGTTGAAACAGGGTACCGAAGAAACGGGATTGGAGGAAGGTCCAGCTGGTGAAGCTCAGATTGACGAGCCGCCGAAGAAACTTCTCATAACCAGTGACAGCAAGGATCTTTCTGGCCCACCGGAACTTACACCAGCGCCGGCCATCGCTGAAAACACCGAAACGAATTCCATGAGTATTCTGACCGCACTGAACCTCAGGCCGCCGCCCCCCTTGAAATCCGCTGGTAGAAGTCAGGGCCAATCATTGCTGAAGACCAATCCTTCAACCGCCAACGCAGTTGCCGTCTTATCCGGCAATTCCGTGCCCCTCGCGTCTATCGCTAACGTCAACGTGCAGGAAGAAACTAAACGAACTTTGTGGAAGTGTAAGCGGTGCAATTTCCGTTCGTCCAACAAGGAGACCGTACTCACACACGTCAAAACTCACTACGAGACGAGCGAACAATCACACGCGGAAAGCGAAAAGGTGAGCGAGCGCTGTCATTCGACAAATCATCAATACAGTGAAACCTCGATTTTATATTACTGCGGGGAGTACAGATAAACCTGAGTAAACCAAAACGTGAACGATGTTGTTTGGTACAGCGACGTGAAGCACATGCGCTGATTTTCTTTACTTTACAGCACCGTCAGTGTTAATCCAATATTAAAAAAAAAAGTAATTTTTACGTAAAAGTGTAAACAATCGAGATTCCGTAAAATCGGGGTTAAATAATTAATAATGTATAACGAGTAATCGTCGTATTGGTAATACTATACGAACAATTGTTCATTTTTTGTCCAGAACGAGTTCACTTGCCCAGATTGTCCGTACACCAGCAAAGATGCAACGGTCATGGCGATACATCGAATTCATCACCGTGAATATCTAGGGGCGATCTTCAAGTGTTACTTATGTCCCTATTACGTCAGCACAAAAAAGTTGGTTACGCTACTTCCATTTACGTGGAGTTTCTTGCATGACGATTCGCTGACTGTTAAATTTATATCGTATCCGTTCGCAGGGAATTACTGGAGCACGCCAGACTGCACGGCGAAGATCTTGCAGTTGTTCATCAGAGAAGCATTGATTCGCTTCCAGCTGGATCGAAGCGGAAGTCCGCGCAGCTGAAGGATGGTGGTAAGATTTATGGAGGTCGAAGTGAAAGGATAGTGCGACTCGTTACTCTCCCTATGCAAAATTTCAGGATCTTTTAAGCTCCCATTCTGCCATACCGTAACGTTCGTTATGTTATGAGAACCTTGCATGTCTACGTACATATATAGGGCCGCGTATAGAAATCTGTGATACTTATATAACCTGATGAATACACATATCATGTCCATTGTGACAGTACAATTAATAGACTACTGTAGTTTAGTGTGTCATAACCCTGGTTAGTTCAAGACACTCCATAGAATTCGATTTGTATTTCGGACGATAAAAACACCACTCGTTTGCAGATACCTCAAAGCCCGAAGTCGCGATCGAACAAGTCATCAACTCGACTCCAACGGCGAGCCCATCGGGGAATGCATCTTCCGTAACGCCAAATGACAGCAACAATGGAAACGACGCGACGAGTGGACCACCGCTTTTGCTCGACACGCGGGCATTGCCAGACACCCCACTGGTGTGGGTGTCTCGTCCAGACGGTACGTTCGCGAAGATGCTGAAGTGTCGTCATTGTCCGTACGTGTCATCGAGACGCGTGGAGGTGCGCGATCACGAGATTATGCACGCGGTATCGTCGAGCTCGGGGCCATTGGTGGCGTGTCCGGATTGTAGCTTCACTTGCACGCGTCCGGACGTGATGGAAGCCCACGCGGATATGCACATGGGCTCGCTTGGTACGGTGCACTGTCTGGTTGACGACAGTCGCACGGACGCGCAACAACTCGAAGATCTCGCTACGCTCCTCGGTTTGACGCGAAGTCCGTCACTCGGCCCGGAACCGGATCTCCGTGATTCTCGGCTCGTCCACTGTTGCTCAAAGTGCCCGGCGCGTTTTCTCTGCGAGAAGGAATTACGGATACATCTTCGTTATCACTCGACGGAACTCGCGTATTCGTGCGAGTGGTGCTCTTACGCGGCTCGACAGCCGGCCCATCTGCTGGCGCATCATAAAGCCCATTCGACCGCGTATCAGGAGCACACGCGTTACTTGCTCTCGATGTATGGTCACTCGCAGCGTTACGCACCGCCTAGCACCGCTTGCGTAGAATCGAACGAGACGAGACACGACGATAATTCCGAGAGGACGGCCGGCGAAAGTGGCCGCCGTAAAGTCGCCTGGATTGTGGTTGAAATAACGGGAAATCAAGCACAGAGCTCGCAAGATTATTCGGCCAACAGTGCTGAAACAACGGAAAACCGTAGCGGCAATCAAGTATTCACGTGCGCCAAGTGTCCGGCTCGTTACTTCAAGCTAGACGCCCTCGAGTATCACATGACGCTGCACGGCTCGAACAATCGCTTCAAGTGCACAGAGTGCGATTATTCGTCAAAGACGGCGCAGAATCTGATGAAACATCAGGTCGTCCATCGCCGCCACGGTGAATCGAGCGAACCGACCACCAATCGTCCTCAGCACGAGCAAGATCAGAGAAAACAGCAACAACAGACGGATCCTCAATTCGGCACTTCAATCAGAGGCAATCCTAATTTCGTTTATCCAGCAAGCATGAGAAACGGGCGGATCAAGGAGAAACGTTACAAATGCCACAAGTGTCCATCTGCTTTTGAAAAACGCGAGCAGTATCGCATTCACCTGTCGCTTCACGGTGCAAAGCAACGCTATCGATGCGATAAGTGTGACTATTCGGTCAAGTATTACGCTAACTACGCTCAGCACGTGAAGAAGCATCAGGCGAATGCTGAAGCGCAAGCACGACGGAGGCAGGCCGAGCCTGAGTCGATCAACATTGATAGCGACAGCGTGAACGATTCCGACAACGCGGAAAGTCGAAGAACGTCGAAGAATAGACGAAAATCTACGATCTCGTCGGCCCCGGCTGTGGCACACAACCCTGAAAAGTCCACTCCCATCGCTACATCTACGGGAGTATTGCAAGCCTCCAATCAGGACAAACAATCAGTGCTTCTCATGAAACGAAAGGGACTATCCGTATCAACTTCAGAGGACAACGGGAAAATTTTGCGGTGCCAGGAGTGTCCGTTCTCGAGTTCTGACAAAGAGACGATGGATTCGCACAAACGTCGCCACGGTATCGAGAGACTCACTCCACCATGTCCCCATTGCAATTACGTGCCACGCAAAGACGAGAACATCGGCGAACACATAAGGCTACACTTCACGAGGCTATACAAACCGGAGTCTTATCTCATCGTTGAACTCCTCGCGCTCACGATGAAATCCCTATCGGACGACAAAAAAGACTCAAAAATGTGCGACGGTGAAATTCTGTTCCGCGAGTGCAGGGATGGCAAATTTTTGCCAACGACGGAAACTCACTTGCCGCCATCGTCGTCGGCCTCTACGAGCGTCAATGGCTATCAGGAAAAAATTATCGTCGACCCAAACACAGGTGAGACCAAACATCGTTATTCTTCGTAGTTCGTAAATTGTGTGCGTGCGTGCGTGTAACGGTGTGTGTGTGCGTGAGCGAGTGCGTGTATTTCACAAATGTTACATAATTAGTAGTGTTGAAGGAGAATCCATTCGTATATCAAAGATGTCTGAACTTTTTATAGTTAAACGGAGCGCTTGTAATAACGCGCGGTCAAACTGAAAAGCTCATTGACGACAGAGAACCTGACGAGACGATGTTGCACACTCGCCGAGATGGCGATGAGCAACCAAAACACGTTCATCGTGACTATCACGAAATTTGTATAATTTCCTCCACCTCTTCCTTCATCGATGATTCCTTACGATTTGCCCAGTCGTGTCGATCCAATTCCTCCCTGCGAGTATCATTATCATCCGACGAAATACGTGTATGTATAGAGAAAAAGCAATGTGTGATAAACGTAAACTTATACGGTAATATGCACAGCTTATGTATGTAAAATAAAATTTCTTGTTGCCACGATACATCCTTCGGTTTTTGTTTCTTCGATTTTATTATAGGAAATTCTTATCGCAACATGGAGGTTTTATCGATCTTTCCCCTTAACTGTCTATTCATAAATTATTCTATATTCTCAGCACTATTATGCTCGAAGATTTTTCACGGCTTCAATTTATTTAGTACAAAATTTAAAAAAATATGTCAGAGTAAAAAAACAAAAGAACATTGGGACTTTTCGGAACATATTTACATACATCGATGCACGGATACATTTTTGTTTTCTTCGGAATTGAATTAATTTATAACTAGATTTACTATTACCAGAAATGCTTCATCGCGAACGATGTCACCAACAGTTGAGTTTTTCTTTGCACTTCGAACAGATAGGCTTATAAGTACATAACGGAGAAAAAAACAAAACACAATTGACGGAACAGTTGTTTGAATTTAGCCACTCGTTGAATTTGTTCCGTCTGAATTGTTTCTTTGCGTCCAGAGAAAAGTTTTGGGACGCGAGTTTACACGGCACAGGTTTTTGTCTTTTCATCAGTTCCGTCAATGGCTGACTACCTCGTTCACGCACATATTTATTATCGGTCGTAATTCTTGCTGCGCGTAATCCTCCGGTAACGGAAGCTGTGATACGAGGTGGACGAGTACACGCGCCGTTGTTCTCGTCTCGTTCGGTTGCAACAGCAGAAGACTCCTCGCGAGGTGTAAAGTCCGTTTGGCAATTTCAGCTTGGCACAATCTGTAAGGATAACGATTTTTGCGTTTGCGAAAATTACGGTCCGTTTCGATGAAAACGTAATTTTGTAAAGAAAAAAAAGAGGCAGAGAAATGTGTTTTTTCGCTCGCTCGCTCAATGTTGAAAATTGGGAGTTTTCATCCGTTTTCGGAAGGGAATACGTACTTGAGTTTTGCGGTCGGGCACGGGAAGTGGTTTATCTTTGTGCAGAGAGAACTGAGCTGAGGCTGAAGAAGTTCGAGCTTGTAACCGATCTCGGCGAAGTCGCGATTCTTCAAAAACGCTTCGATCTCGACTGCGATTTCCATGTAGTCCCATAGTAATTGACCCTGATATGCCCAGCCGTTTATGAGGGTGTTGCATTCCATGGGCACCAGTGCACTCAGCAAAGAACGCAGATATTCGTAGTTTTCTGCTGACCGAAACATTGCAATATTGTTGAGCATTCTTTGATCGATATAAAAACCAATACGGAAGATCCGAATTAAAAAATTAATTTTTGGTAAATTCTGAGATTTTTGGAATTCCTTCGAATTCACCTTTTCTAGGTACTCAAAAGGATCGTAATAACCCATGTCCATTTTTTTAACGAAATTTTTCGCACATACGAAGTCTAGAAGGAAAGGCGACGAGATAGTTTTAAACCACAGATGTTTTTGAAAATCTAACCATTGATTATGGCATCAGCAGCGAGATCTTCTATAATGACTTCGTGAGCTTTGTTCCATAGTTCCGCTTGTATAAGATACCAGGCAGCTTCGCCGTATCTTCGCATTGCGCAACTTTTAACGGCCTTCGCCTCGTTTATCCACATAGAAGGAATTCCGAGTTCCTCCTTGAGAAATTCTTCGCGCTTGACGTACTCCGGGTCATCGTCGATTTCAACGTGTCGGGAGAGTAGGTCAAGTACGGCTTTGCGTCGTATGGGGGTATTGCGAATGTGCAACACAACGAATATCGCCCAATGCCAGAGATCGTAGGCTTCGAGCTGCGAGGCGAAATTTGTGTGTGTCAGCGCCGCGACATGTTCCGATAAATGAGAATAACCGAGACCTACGATCACCTGCTGCACCAACCAGCTGCAATAGTTTAATAGAATTTAAAATTCTCGTTTATATTATCGGGAACAAAAAGTATTGTGTTAATATCGGGGGCATTATAATATATATATATATATTCCTTATGTGGACTAAACATATTTAAAAAATAAAATTATCACGCGTATTACTTTATTTCGATCGAACTACTATTTACTTAAGTATTACAGTTTGTTTTTCTGACATTAGCTTGTGCCGAGTGGATATTGAAGTTTTCCACAGCACAGATTTTGACTGTCCAACAAATAAAAGACCATTAGCAGAACTTCTAGAAAATGCTTGCAATATGGGTTTAGCCGAACCATCGAAATTTCGGAATGCGTGTTGAACTGCGGAGTTGATGGAAGCAATCGATACCTGAGTCTGTAGTCGAGCGGATCCGGGGTGTGAGTGAGCGGATTGAGGAGCTCTTCGAGGGGATGAACGCCGGTACAGTAGAGTTTTAAAAGATGATAGCAAAGATCGTAAGTTTGTTTTCCACTGCTTATCTCGGCGTCGTAGTCTTCGTCTTTGTAATCTGGCAAAGGTGGGGCTGCGTAAACGTCCGTTGAAGGACCGGTGAAGGAGGACACATACAGCTCGAGTACGTCGGTTATCGAAGCGGTTGGTGGCGACAAATACCACAAATGTACGGCTAACGCTCTCTTCCAATCGAGATTTTCGCATACGTTGACTACGTCTTCGCGACACGAGATCAATTGTTCATTAGCTGCTAGCATGTACAATTTCAAACGATAAGTTGATAGATCCACCACGACGTCCGTCGCTTGCCAAAGTGTGAGTGTCTGCTTGAGCAACTCTTTGACCGAAGAGGCACCACCCAGCTGTGATATCAGCAATGCGAGCGTATAATCGCCGATTTTTCTTGCTTCTTCGCAGGCCTCTGCTAATCTGTTTGCTGAAACCGAAAAATATCGATTCGTATTTTTTTTCTGCGGAATGTGAAATCGATGGCGTTAGTGGCAGAGTAAGATCCTACAAATTCCGGACATTTCACGTAGCGAAAATATAGGATGACCGCTCCTGGTTTTTAACCACGACAATCCTTCCTGTTTGAACCCTTTTCTATCATCCTTTTCGTCTCACAATAGCTATTCAAGAGTAACACAAATACGAATGTAATATTTTACATACGACTTACCGGAAAGCAATGACAGTACCAGGCGATCTTTCTCATCAATTGCGGCAATTTCCGACTGAACAGTTTCTTCGACAACTGTTTTGAGCCAATCACCGAAAGCGTCCCGTCTCACCATCACTGTATCGTGTCTCTCTTTATCTGACACATATCACAAGAACAATAGCTATTTCAAAAAAATGCTTCGAGCACAGTTGGGGTTTGAAAAATTCGGAATTACCTGCATCGGATTGTAGTTCCGGAAGATTTCCCCACAGGGCAACACATAGTCGCCATACGTCTCTGGCGTAAAACCCGAGACGATCGGGGTCGGCGAAATCCGTGAGTTTGTCAGCCTCTGCACAATGAGCGTGTAAAGCATCGAGCGCAGAGTCACCCGTCGATGCTCCGATCATAGGGCAATCACCCTCTTGACTCATGATGCAGTGATTCAATTGAATTCGAAGATGACCCTCGATACTCTCCTTCGTTGATTATGAAAAGTAACTTCCGAACTTTACAAGTTTCTTTCGTCTTCGTGTTCCGATACAGTATACCATTGATATTTCAACATCGAAAGCAAACGAGAACACCGAAGAAATAGAGTAAAAATTGCAATATAACAGCCGAATTTTGAATTTTTCCATTGCTTTCAATTATATACATCATTATTCATCGTATTAAACATTTTTCTCGAAAATATTGAATCATTGTACCGATACATTTCTGCAATTCATATTTTCTCCCTTCTCCGGTCCGTTAATTGGAGACAGCCTTGCTCGGTTTGTTTCG
This sequence comes from Ophioninae sp. B BG-2022a, assembly GCA_030522765.1. Taxonomy (NCBI): domain Eukaryota; kingdom Metazoa; phylum Arthropoda; class Insecta; order Hymenoptera; family Ichneumonidae; species Ophioninae sp. B BG-2022a. Next base: position 52,826 of record JAPYZJ010000171.1, read on the forward strand.
ATGTCTGAAGATAAATGGAACAAGTTGTCAATAAAAATATTTACTCACTCGAAACATATCGAAGTGATCGGCATCAGCTCCGGCACCGCCCAATATCTGAAGACGTTGAACGATGCTCATTGAAGTCGTGTCATCCAACAAACGGCCCGAGACGTAAGTTTCGATCTGACTGAATGTATTGTGAAGCGGAACAACAGCAGCTTGCTCTTGACTACTCAATGAGACGAGGGTCAATCCTGGGCCCCAACTCGGTCGAAAAGTTCTTCCCATTTGTATGCCAATGTCGGCAATACTTTGAAACTTGAGTCTACTACAGATCGATTGCTTCAGCGGTATAACCTCGCCGCGGAACTTCAGAACCACGGTAGCCGGTTGGACAATCGGAGGTGGAAAGGCTTTGAATGATTTCGCCAATTTGTCCGTCTTTATTTTAATCGGTTCCCTCGCCGTTTGAACTTCTAGAAAGTGGAAAGATTGGCGTAACGAATCGGATAAATTCATATTACGAAGCTTGTCTGCAATGGGAAATGAAATTTTCACATTGACAATCACTTGAAATCTTTTCTCATAAATCCTGACGAATGAAATTTCTAATAATCCTTATAATATTTTCAGATTTTAAATAATATCTAATAATCTGACTTAATTCCTTATAATCCTAATGATTCCCAATTACAAATGATACGGAGTATTATTTCTGATTCCTAGTAAACCTAATGAATTCGTAATGAATGACGATTGATTCGCAATCACTCCTATAAATGCGTAATTAGTGAGAATTCATGTAAAATTATTCCTAATGAATGCGTAATAAGTGATCGTTCATTCGGAATCCGTCTCAATAAATTGCTGTATATCACGACAACTGCTGGAATCACTTATCGTAATGAATTGCTAGAATCATTTGGGTCAAAAATCGAGTTACGGGAACGTTCGAATGACACAAATTTTACGAATGCGAAGCGTCGGAATTGATATGCGTGTATTTTATTTTATAACAACTGTATTGTTGAACAAAATTTACTAATTTAAAAGTAATTATCTATAGGTAACATTCAGCAGAGTGTTTTGTGAGTAATTTTATGCTCGTGTTTTTGAATAATTTTTGGTAATTTAACAGTAATTATATATTTGTAACATAAAATAGAGTAAATAATTGTTATTATTAATGTTATATCTGCATTGTTAAATAATATTTAGTAATATAAGTAATTTTATGTATGTAAAGTTTAACAGAGAAAAGTATTTTTAAAGTAGTTGTACATCTGTATTGTCGAACAAAGTTCTGAACTTCAAGATTAATTATATGTTTGTAGCCTTAAACAGAGTATATCAATTTTAAAGTAATTTTATATTCGTATTATTGAACGAAGGAGTACAATTTAGAAGTAAATTTGTATCTGTATTATGAAACTAGACTGATTTGAAATAAGTTTAGCCCGTTGTGTACAATAATTTGACTAAACTACACTTTATATTAATTAAATCCCTTTTTCTAAAATATACCACCGACACCGAGTTAAAATCGTTTTCAAACCTTTATTAATCTACAAGAATTTTTCAAAAATTCTTTCACCCAGATTCTAATGAAAGCTGAAAGTTGAAAGCTTCCGGTATTCCGCGGAATTGCAGGAAATATGAAGTACATTTTTTTTGTATTTTCGTTGTAGTCAGCGAAAATCAATTTTCACGGTGAGTCGTTCCTAGAGTTTCATAAAATTCGTAATTCCGCCGCTCGTACCTTTGCCACCATAGATCGAATCGTCGGGCGAGGCGAATGGCAATTGGTTGTGAAGAGTCAGATTAGAGCGCAACGTTGGATAATACGATGTAGATTTGCCGTCGTCAGTTTCCCGAGAGTTCAACCGAAGATCGAATGACTGATGTGCCACGCTTTCGGTCATAGGAACTGTAAAGAAAGAAAAGAGCAACTTGGGTGATGAGAGTGGTTCCCTGGAGGAATAAACAAGGAAAAACGGCGTCGCGCACGTACCGTCGTTGTAATCTTCGTCAAAGAAAGTAGCCTTCATCAGTTGAAGCTTGTGACTATCCGTACCGATGATCCTCGCGTGTATCGACGTTGGACTCAACGCGGACTGTGAAATCCCGGAAAATCTGGTGAAATCCCCTGGAAAATTTAACGGGCCGCCTACATATTAAACAACGATAAGGTTGATTAGTGCCCCTTTTTAAATATTTCGTGTACTATTACGAAATATTAAAAATATTTATAATTTTTCATTATAATAAATATTTCTATTATACAATAAAGCGTCGAGTGAATGGTGTCTTTGAATTGTTCGCTCGTTAAAATCTGGGGGTAAAATTCAACAAGTTCCCTATTTCTGTCCGAGTCGAAATTTTTCAATTTTGCTTGTATCGTTTCGATACAATAAGAGACGTCCCATTAGGATTTTCGGCGACTAGCGATCGGTTCCGAGATATATAATTTAACAATTGATTGTTCAACCCATACTGTACACGGATTAAAATCTAGAAGTTAGCAGTGAAGGTTTATCAATCGTTGACTGGGTTGCGCATTCCGATATATAAATTTTTGGAAAAGAAGTACGAAGTATTGTTGCCACTCGTTCTTCCTGGCACCATAACACGATCACTCATCAGAATGTAACTACTTACTGACTGACAGAGTTCTGTCGAATACTTCGAATGCATCGCCACTGCGATGATAACTGGCCCTTTTGTCCGAATCGGTGGCCGAGCCGTTCATCTCCCTGCTAAGACCGTTCAATACCTAGAAACACAATAAATCGCGATAAACATTTATTCTTCTTCTTCTTACGTGGGTGGCAGGCAATTTCGACGAAGTACAACTAGACGCACGATTATACCTCGTTATCATTTTTCAGTTCGTCCGTCGAAATCTGCGGTGGTTCAGCAGCCTCCTGCGGTTTGAGTTGGCCGACTTCTGCGCCTTTCAATTTCTTCATTCCCGGGTCCAGAGGAACATCGTTGTCGTCATCATCAGAATCGCTCAAGCCGTATTTGGAAAAGTGATCAACCTGGAAATTATAACGTCCGTGTAACGGAAAAAATCACGTAGCCAATTTGAAGTCGTTCAATGTAAATATCTTTCTATCTTCTAAGCCATTTTACGGTTTGAATCACATCGATTTAGATACTCAGTTTTCGATGTAATCCCAAGGCCTTCAAATATATTTACATTACAAGGTCTATGAAGATAAAAAATTCAAACCTTGAACACCCAAGAGCCAGTTTCCGGGCGGTACTCGAGAAAACGGGTGTCGTGTTTCGCTGAAACTTTTCGCAGCTTTTCCTCGTAGTTCATGGCTGTGAGGCGATAGGGGTCAGTGATAGGCGCGTGAAGAAATTTGTCGTGTGGCCACACGTTTTCGAGAGTGACTTGCGCGCGACGATTCAGGCCTCGTCCAACGGGTGGTTTCTTGTCGTCATCGGGGTAAATGATGACTTCTTTGTGACGGAAGTGTACTGCGCAAGGGGAAACAATGAACGCACATTAACCGCTCCATTCTAACGGAACATTTGGGGCTCGCGTGACCTTAATATTCAAGAAACACGGATTTCTTAGATTTATACTTTTATAATCCATTCTTATAGTTTGTTAAAAAAATATGCCAAACGTCTCCAAGATTAAACAAGTTCACCAAGGGGTCATCGAGAAACTGTGCCACTTCCAATAATTGTGGCTTCGTTGTTTATCGTTTCCACAAAAAGAGCAGCAAAATAATGTTCTAAACCCAAAGGAACCTAGAGTGCCGTTTGGTTCAATACACTTTCCTTTTCTTTTAACACAACCTTTAATTCGCCAGAACTTACCGATCTCATCGAGGTTCAATCCGTAGATATCGAACGAGTCCGGGAAATAAACATTTCCATATCCCTTGCGGCCAATCGTGAAGTTCGGAACGATGCAAGTTTCACCCTGCACGTATGATTCGAGCTGTTCGTAGGAAGGGATCGTATAGTAGCCGACACGTCGTAGTATGACTTTCGACTTGTTTGGTTCGCAATCTTGCTGGAGCACCGTCAGCGGACTTTCATCCAGTTCGTTATTGGAATCTGAAATACATTTTCGTTCCACAGAATGTTACGCAAACAATTCGATTTAGGTTGATATTTATGATTCATTATATGGCAATCCTATTCACGTGTATACTCGTTTGTTACCATTAAAAACTCCGGACGCGTCCGCACTCTTGTCAGCGTTTAGGGAACAACTAAGACTGACATTGGCCGATGAACTCTCGTTGTTCGGTGATTGCGCGTGATTGTTCCCGTGCAATCGAAACTCCATTACTGTATTTTCGATCGCTTCCTCGGATAAATTGATACTGCCCATGGTTGCACTTTCGTTTTCGAACTCTTTTTCGACCAGATGCCGCCTCAACCTGCGGCAAACGCGATACATGGGAATGAGAGAGAAACATTGAGTGGTTCCACTTCAATGTCCTTAAAATTGAGCCGTTGAAAAAAGTCATTGAAAAAGGTTATACTTCTTGTTATTTAGAATTAAGATAATGTAACCATAAAATAGAATGGCAAATGAAAAACAAATTCCAAGATAACTATGGGCGTGTCGTCACGACGTTTTCAGCTATAAAATGATTTGCGTCGACAAATTTGTGTAATTTGCCGACCACAGAAATTTATATGATGACTGAGATTCCGAAAAACGATTCTCGGTCGAATTCATTTTTTATTTCATTGAGAGTTTAATATTTCGCGAACCACTTGATAAAAGCAAGTTGACAAAATGGCACATTCGGAAATATTTTATTGAAAGTGCTACCTTTGTTAATTGTTTAAATGAAAGTGGTCACAGTGTCCGCGAATAATCTCTACAGTGAAAAAAAGTTTATTCAAGGCTCACCAGTTATCTAAAGCGCCGCGGTCGTCGTTCGTACCCCGCAGAATACCTTTCAGACGTTTTTTAATCGCTGAGGTTTCGGCGTCTTCGGTAGCCGAGTTCGAAGTCGCAACGACACTTTCATCGCGCGTCTCGTTGTTACACGAATCGGAGGTGGCGTTGACGTCCTCGCTACGAGCTTCGTTATTCCGCAATCCGTTCGTGTGCTCATCCGACGTAGCTTGAGCGTTGTTGGTTAACGGTTTTGGACGGAGGACCAATCGCTTTGCGTTGGGACGAGGCTGAAAAGCTTCTAGCAAAGTTGGATCTTCCTCCTCCAAACCCTCGAACAGTGATTTCTGAAATGTCACGTCAAGCAAAAGATGAACTTTCGTTAAACCCTGCGACCTCTGCGTCTTGATCAGAATAATCTTGTCGAACTGGAAAACTTACCTTGGACAATTGCACGGTTGTCACGACTCGAGGCTTGATCTTGGACGAATTGTTGTTCGTCGAAACTTTGTATTGCGGGCTGTTCAGCGATTTCGACACTGGATTGGCGGGCTTCAACAATTCCTCGGCTTTGCCGGAAGCCTGAAAATAAAAAATTTCCCGAAGTCACGTGACAGCAATTTCGAAACTCGACGAATAAAAGAACTGATTGCTCTCGTCGTTTGACGAAATAATTTTGTAACAACTTTTTAACAAGGCAACTCTTAGCCAAAGAATTGTTCAACAAAAATCGTTTAACGAAGGTTTTCAACCAAAATTATTTAATAAAATAATGATACTTGTTGTCATTTAAATGTTCAGTGAAATGTGCCATAACGGTTTCTCAACGTGAATTGATCGGAAGAAAGGTAGTTTGAAAGCCAAAAACGTAGAAAAAAATAGTGATACTGTCACTTACGGGTAAAAGATTCTTCAACAAAGGCGAATCGCCAAACGGGTCAGACACCAATGCCAGGATTTGTTGGTGTACGGCAACGGAAGTTGAGTTCTGTTGAGGTTGCGTCGTCCCGATTCTGCACCATAAAAGAGTGACGGTTTTTTGAAACACGTAAAATTGCCAATTGTCAAAATGATACTCTACAAAAATGTTTATTTCTTTGAGAATAACGTGTATTTCAGTGAAAGTCGAACAAATTTCTTTTGTCCGACGAAGTGAAACAAAAAACCGCAGCTTATCTTGCGCGCCATTTCCATGCACCGAAAATCTTTTCTTTCTCTCGACAAATCAGCCGTTTAACAATTGGGCAATTCATTTTTTTTAATACCCACGGCTACTCAGTGTACATCAAAAATCGCTTTGAGCGGTACGAGTGTTCATTTATCAACGAAAACTGGAATCGGGGCATCTTACCCGCCGCCGAGCATGTTCATTCCGAGGCCGGTCCCACCAAGACCCGTATTCGTCCCGAATCCAGGAACCGTGCCAAAACTGCCACCAGTGTTGAACGCCGTGCCAGTTGTGCCACTGCTGAACAAGCCACCAGGTTTCGGTTGTCCAAACAGTGATCCACCCCCGCCTAACGTGAGACCCGTATTGTTGCCTGCAAGTAAAGATTGACTATCAACATTCGCATTTGCGTACGAACGTATTCGATCGAATCTCGAGAAATACCGAGCGCCGATGATGAAACCGGTGTAGCCCCGAACGAGAAACCAGTTGTTTGCCCCGCTGGTTTCAGCGTTGAGTTGAACAACGAAGTATTCGTGTTTGGGGCTGCGAAGCCCGTGGTGGTACCAAACGATGGAGTCGTGCCGGTTCCGAAAGACGGTGTGGCCCCAAAGCCTGTCGTTCCAATTGGCTTGGCGCCGAAAACGGACGTGCCCGTATTCGCCGTCGCTGGTTGACCGAAAGCACCGAATCCCGCCATTGACGTCGCGATGTTGAACGGAGGCTTGTTCTGGTTGAAAAGTCCGATGGTCTGTGGGATAGCGCGAAAAAATAGAAGTTAGACGCTTCACGAGGGGTTTCTAAAGGTTAATCTTTTTTTTATTCGTACCTGATTCGGTTGGGGTGCTCCAAAGGCTCCAAAGCTCGTAGTTTGCGTTCCGTTCATGCTGCTGAAACCCGTAGCAGCTGGTTGCGCCGTGCTCGTATTTGCGAACAAGGCTGTTGGGGCAGCAGCTGAAAATATACGAAAGTATACTTGCGGACATCGAATGGATTTTCGGGTGTACTCAACCTGTTACGAATCGAGTCCAAAGAGTTTATACTGCAATTCTAGCGTACCTCCAAACGGTTTCGCTTGCGTGTTCGTCCCGAATAGACTCGAAGTTGTCGCGGGATTAAAAGCAAACGCGCTGGTCGTAGTCGTCGGTGCACCAAATCCGGTCACTTGCTTGCCAAAGAGACTTCCGGTTGCTGTTGTCTGATTGGGAGTTCCGAATCCGGTTCCTATAGCACCAAAACCTTCGGGAAAAGTAAAAAGTAAAATACATTAAAGTTTGTTCCAAAAGATATCGAAGTTGAAGCTATTTAGTAGTCGAGACTCACCACTAGAAACGGTGCTTGTAATCGCCCCCGTATTTCCGAAAGGCTGTGGCGTCGCTCCAAAGAGTCCTGTTGTTTGACCAGCTGCGAGAAGAAACCATAATGGAAAATGCACGTTGATTCAAGTTATAAAAAATCAAATTGTGAATCATCTTTGAAAAGTCAAAGATTGATCATTTCTGCTTTTGGAAAAATTGCGCAACGTGTCGAGAATATGATGGTGAAGCGTTGAATATAAATTCACGGAATTTTCGATTCCCGCTGAATGAACGTTATTCTACTGTTGTAAATTGTGACAAAGTTGTAATATTTTGAAATAACAAATATTCCCAAATTTTCGAAATCGTAAATAAGTCTTTATTGTTCTTACGTTGGGCGGAACCCTTCAAGCACGCTGTATAATCCTCCAGGCGAAGTTCTTCGAGTGATTTGTTCTCATACTCCTTCATGCACATGATGCACTGATGACGCGTCGATATATTTTGTGTAACACCGCTCTTCACCATGGTATCGGTGCCAGTAACCGGACTGAATTTCACCATGCCAGTGCCAGTCATACCGGTCGTTGTTGTGTTACTGCCAAATCCTATCAGAGATACGAGATATTCTTCAGTTATAGGGGAATATTTGGTTTTTGCAATATTAAGTGAAGGATTGGCGACGTACCTCCAGTATTGCCGAATAGGCTAGTACTGGCAGTCGGGTTAGCTTGACCAAAGGGTGTCGCCTGCTGCAAGGACTGCTGAGGTTGTCCAAAGAGATTATTCGTCGCCGGGGTTCCGAACCCAAAGCTAGCGGGTTTGTTCGCTTGCCCGAACGCCGAGGTAGTGGCGCTCGTGCCGAACAAATTTGTGTTCGCATTTTGCTGAGTTCCGAACAAGCTCGTGTTCGTTCCTGTGCCCCCAAAAGCTATATAAAAATTTGTAAGATTTAATTGCAGGAGAAAAAAAGGAGTGTTTAGTTCCATTGGGTTTTCAATATTTCTCACAACTTGGCGTACAATATAGAAAATAATATAATCTATTGCATATAATATAACCTAATATAATCTAGTTTAAGAGGTAACTTTTATTTTTTTTTTCTTGTTTTCGACCAACCCTGTTGCCAAAATAGTGTACACCGTTTAGCACTACAAGTTCTAAGGAACAGTAGTTACCTGCATTGTTTACAACTCGTTTGATTAGTAATAATAAATACATACATATATATGCATACAAAATGGCCAAATGATTCTCCAATAGTCTTACTTAATCCTTAGATATTAACTTCTTTAATAACCCTGATTTGATAGGTAACGGAGAAATGAGGTATACCATAAAGAATTGAAATATAAGAGAGTGAGTTAGTGGAAGGATGATTTTTCTGAGACCTTAGTGCACAGCCTTTAATAAAAAGCATGTATATCAAGGAATCATGAGCATCCAGAGCCATCCATATCGGTATAGCTTTTCTGGTTTCCGAGTACCCTCAACAAACGAAGGATAGTATAGCGTAAGTCGACTGGCCGCAAAAAGAAAGGTTAAGTTCGAAAAAGTAAGAAAAAAAGTGTAAATACAGAACAGTGGAGTAAAAATTAAAGGAACGAGGAATTTTAAAAACCTGCAAGGTTGTACGAGGAATGAAGCAAAAAAAAAATACAAAGGGTTATGAAAGTGGAAATTGATTAAGAAATGCAATACAATTAGAAGAACGTAAAAGGAGGGAATTGAAAATTCACTTCATATTTGTGATTCTCCAGAAGCAGCCGTACAGCATCCTGCTATACAGTTAATCCAGCATTGAAAAGGAAAAGCTACCCAATACCTTTCTTAGAATGATGGAATAAAAACTTACAAATCGTAATAAGCGGTCATGTTGCAACTACGGTACGGAACTAGTTAAGCAAGAAACTAAGAGAAGCAATTACCTCCGAAGGACGACTGAGTAGTAGCGGGCTGGCCGAATGCCGGTGTCGTTGTTGTATTCCCGAATAAACTGCCAGTTGTCGCACCTGTGGGTTTAGCACTGAAAAGTGAGGTGTTGTTGCTACCAAATACTGGTGTTGCCCCAGTACCGAAGCTTGTGGTAGAAATCGGTTTACCAAAAGCAGACTGTCCAAAGGGACTGCTTTGCGTGGCTGTGTTGAATCCGCCTTTAAAAACAAGGGAAACGGACAAACGTGTAAATTCAAAGTTTTATTTGGAAACGGAATTGCTGTGTGATGGCAAAATTGGAAGTCACTCACCGAACGACGTGTTTCCTGTTTGGCCGAACATGTTTATTTATTGTTGCAGGGCGCGATGTTATTCAAGCGCTGATCTTCCGATCCAACTTAGCCGTGACGCAAATTGCCCGAATATTTCCAAAACTCGCCTTACGGAATCAAGAGCACTCAATGGCGTTAGGATCTCACCGATTGACTCATACCGCGCAATGTCCGCTTCTACGTCGTATTTCTCGACCGTTGAAACAGTGCTGCCAACGGCCGAAGTCGGAAAACACAGGAGTTCGAACTACGGTCTTACGTACAGTTCTTCCATTAACCTAGATGAGGGTATGTCTGCTTAATGATTGCGCTTTTCGTTCCGATCTACGGCCACGAGGTGCGTACCGATCGATAAGCCTACTACACTACTCGTAAAATTAAGGATGTATGTAAAATATTTTAACTCGTCTAACTTTTCATAAATTTGAAATATATGATAGAGTTGATAACTCTGCATCGATTGAAAAGAAGAGAAAGGCAATTAACCGATGATTTGAAAGAAATATTTAAGAATCAGAGCCTCATTTAACTCCGTGTTATTTGTACCGGCAGTCGACAAAATCAAACTAAAATGACAAAAAAGTATATGTATGTTAGTCAATGCACGGAACAAAAAAGAATTTTCAGAAACTTTATACATTTTTCAATTTTTTCGCGAAAGAAAACCACTGGTCCCGATGTCATTATGGAGATATTCGGGGTTAACTTTCGACGTTTCAGTAGCATTCTGTGAACTGCTGTTCAACTTAGTACGTCCACCATATTAGCCGCGTAATATGTCGTGGACAAGACAGGGTGACCCACGACGGAATGTCATCCGTGAAATGGCCTTTTCATACTTAGGCACATCGAAGTCTTCTTTATAATGTTCACGCCTTGCGATATATTATATTAATATAATATCCGTCTAGATAGAGGGTCAAATGTGTTTTTTCGATTCTGAGAGTCTTCGAGAGTCTATCCAATCGATAATTTTCAGCTGATTAGGAATATCATCGAATTATCGTCGGAAACTCTGCACACAGCAAAAAATCGTGTTTTTAGAAGTTTTTTACGATTTTTTCATAATATCTACGATCTTGGGGGAAACGCATGGTAGATTTGTGCTCAGGGGATAAAATTACATTGAAATGGACCAATAAAAAAAAATAGTAAAAATCTAAAGTTTTTTTGGATTGAAAAAATTATAATTTGGATTAAAATTATTGAAAACTGAGCCTGTACTATGGAAATCAAAAGCTGTAATATGGACCTCTCAAGAAAAAGAGCGAGTGTATGGTGACGTCCTAACGTTCTCGGCTAACTTCACCGAGTACGTCAGTGAGGAACTTCAAACGAGTTATTCATCGGCCGCTAAAGGTAATACATTGTGCAACGAAGACAGGGTACGTAAGAATTGAACGAAAAGCTTGCGTAATCAGTGGAGCTCTCCCCACCACTGAAATTCAACCTCTCTGAAGAAAATGTTTGTAATGTACCATGGCCCGAACTCCACGGGGAAAAACATCGAAAATAAGCTCCACGGGAGAAAAGAAGCTACAGATGCGAAAAGTTCAATTCCGAATTTCGACGCTGGTGTCGCTGCGGTAAGATGGGTCTGACCGTTACGGGTAAGCTCGAGCAAGAATAATGCATTATTTCTATTTATTAATCCTTTATCCTTAACATAATCTGCAAAAATTCTACTGGGGAGTTATCTCGTAGACGGATCATATTTTCGTCAAAAAATGTAATGTATATGAAAAGATGCAAGTAATGAAGAGAAATGATTGATTCTTTACATTTATCCTATTTAAGTCGACGTTTCGACATTTCCCTGAACTTTGTCAAATGAAACTTGCAGGACTGATTTTTCGTAAACGTGATTTGTTTTCATTAAAGTTTGAAGAAAAAAAGTTCACGTCAGATTTCTCTTTCATTGCATTTAAAAGGTGCTGAAAATTGGATTTACGTAAATGTTCGTAGATTTAATTATTTTTTTTTTATTTCGGCTCGAGGGTTAAATTAGTGTGCTAGTACGTAAGGTATGATACTATGATACTATTGGTAGAAATTAAAAATATTCACATACTAAACAAACAAAGGACAATTTTCATTTTTTCACCTTCAAGTACCCCAATACACCCTCAAAACTTTCACGATTCTCCGACATGGTCACTTTTGCTAAAAATATTAAAAGATAAATTTTCTTTCATTTATGCGTTTTTACAAGACGACATCTACGTTTCAACAATGTATATTTACATCATAAAAAATATTAATTATTGAAAAAATATAAAAGCAGCATGAAAAAAAATTAAAAATTAAATTGAACAATTTTTTTAAAAGAATACATTAATTTCTTGTTTTCAATATGTACCATTTTTGGGAATAAAAAATATGGATTATTGACAAAAGGATTATGAAATAATAATGAAAACATCTTATAGAAAATACCACCTGAATATAGAGTTTTCAAAAACCTCTTTTTATTTTCTGTATGACTGTTAAACTCCTGGAAAACTAATTATTTTTTAAATTGTAAGCTCAAACAAATTGGCCACCCTAGTTCTGCAATTTTTTGAAGAGACTGATATTTAATGATATTTAAATATTCAATTTTTAATCAACTTTATTTTAGTTAATTTGTTACGTCAGTATGAATGCATTAAAAATAGAAAGTCGAACTTTTGGCAGAGCTGATACGTAACCGTAACAACGCTCGTGCCCAAAAAGAACGGATGTATTCCAAAACGTGCAAATGAAATCGTATGCGAAACGCCTTATGAACTAACATTAACCTGATCTGCGTCAACGGCAGATTATAAAACTGCGCATGCACGAGCCCTAAATGCGTACCTCGTGGGAACGTGCGAGTCATCGTCGAGCGTATATGTACGTGTCACGTTGATATAAGCTCGGCATTATAAAGTTGAAGTGAAACGTGGATAAGATTTTTGGATACATGAAAACCACAATTCTGTTTTTTTCCTCTAAAACAGACACTTAATTCAACAGTCGTTTTATGACGGATCAATAAAATGTGCTCGCCTGATAATCAGATAGCATTATCTCTTATGGGATCGAGAACCTTTCCGATCTCCGAATTGCTGAATTCCGTTTTCAGTTTTTTTTTTTTTTTTCGAAAAAAAAAAGCTTATTTCAATAGTCGTTTCATAACGGATCAAGGAAATGTACTTGCTTCATAATCAAACAGCATTAGACAATTTCAACTTTAAAGTCATATAAAAAACTGTATTGAACTCAAAATTTGTAGCTGCTGTATTCGTTAGGGGTGGGGTAGGAAAGACGAACTTCGATTGACCACATGCCTCAAAATTTCGAATTTTAATAGTCCGAAACTAAAACTTTCGTAAAGCTTTACGAAATTCGTTTGGGTTTGTTTGGGTTCGTTAGTTTGATTTGAAACTCTTGATTTTAAACAAACCCAAACAAAGCAAAAAATTTACGAAATTTGTAGTTTCGATAAATTCAAATTCGGAATTTTGAGCTTTCTGGTCAATCGAAGTTCGAGTTTTCTACCCAATTCCATTCGTTAGCTCTACGTGGTCAGATTAGTAACATAAAACGTACTTTTTCGAAACCACCTATGCCATTATGACGAAAGTTTTTTTTTTTTTTCTCGTATGGTACTTTCGTTCGGTCGTGGTACATTCGAATTAGAAATGAGTTCATACGTGAAAAGTGTTTTAAAAAATCTTGAACGTTGGAACCAGCAAGTCAGCAAATCAAACATTGAAGCCTAAAGCGATTGAGCGACAACTATATTCCTTCGTTAGGAATCCGTTTTCTGATAACTATTCATATCGAACTTTCAATTCAAACGGAAGTATGCAAACAGAACATAAATACAATTGTCCATAATTTACCAGGTGCACTGTTGTTCCATCGGGTCGCATTTTACCGGTGCCTGAGAGACGAAGGTGTTATTAAAAATTCGACTATTGTCGCTTGACTCGAATTTCACAGGAAGGAGAGGAGAAGAGTCGCGTCCCCATATTCAAAACATAAATTTTGATATCGGAGATCGGTATCATTTGATTCCATTCCATTATTTTGGAAATCCGTGATAATTACAAATTGTAGATATATGATTACGATTTCCCGAAAATCTTGAACGCCATTCGTGAAAATTAATTTTTTTGAAAATTCCATTGAAGTATATCTCCGAATTGGTCCGTATGGACGTATGTATGTATACGTGCTCAGGCTGGAGGCCCGTCGAGGCCCTTCGGAAATGAACGACGATATTGTTGAGCGGTAGGTAGCGGAAGCTCGAGCCGGTTTTACCCTATTGATTCAGGTCGGGATTGTGTCGACGTTTCGCTACGGGTTCGGCGTCACCTTAAGGACGTGTCGAAGACGTACCACGTGACACACGAGTGCGAGAGAGGTAGTCGAAATTTTTAAATCGCAATTTCTCAACGTCGAAACATTTTTATCGTAAAATTCAAGCATCTATTTCTGTCTTTATGAATTCTACAAAGACTGATGCTCGATTTTTCGTCATAAACTTAATTGACGCCGTGAAAACGGATTTCGAAAAGGAGATCCGCAAACAGTCATAAGAAATTAGGCCTCAATAAACAAAAGTGAAATAAATTGGGTTTTCAAGGACTAATATTAGTCTATACCCCTGTGTAATTAGTTTTTTGTTATAACATGGGATATGAAAAATAAAAACTTTGTTTCAGACAGTAGTCAATAAATCCCATTAACATTTGTTCCAGGTATTAGGTTATGAGTTATAGTGATTTTAATATGAGATGAAAAACACTTCCAGAATGTTGAATTTATATTCCTTAGGTGCACATGATCAGGGATTTTAAAGAAAAAAAGAAATGAATTCAGGTTAACTGAAAATATTTTATTCATTGTTTTCCACATCATGAATTATTAATATATTATCAAGATGCTGGGCGGGAGGTACCACATTGTACCTCCATTGTACCATTGCAAATCGATTTTCATATAAAATCATTAAAATAACAAAACAAAACAAAAATACTTTATCTTTAATCACTGTTTCGCAATAAACTTATAAAATATTTTTTGGAGTGAAAAGAAATATAAATCGAACATTATAATACACATATTTTACTGAGAAAAAGATTTTTATTCAAAAATGGCTTATTATGACAACATCGGTTGTTATTAACAATAGCAACGCGAGGAATACATCAACTACCTTCTCTTTATTGTTAATTCCTTTTTTCTATGTACTTTTAAGAAATGATAAAATAAAGTAGGGCTTATAATTATTTAAATACTTTTTCGAATGGTCTAATACTTTGTGTATCGAGGCCATGAATCCCCGATCTTCTTTGTGAGGTTATGTCGATGTTCGTCAAGGTCTTAATTCGGAAGCCTGGAATTATTGTGCATTTACACACGAAAGTTGATCGACGGGTCGATTTAGCCCCATGCGACCACGTGGGGTCAAAAAATCGGCAAAGGCCTTGAACATTGTTCTTGTGGTAACTTTATTACTGAACAACGTGCCACGAATGAGCAAGACTCGATCAATGAATATTGAAACATTGTCAACATTTGGGATGCCCGTTGCATAATGTATGGGCGTCCGAAACATGTATAGTTACTTTCAGCGCTGCCGACAGATAATTAATTTATATATACGCATAGGAATTGCGCGCTCAATATTGACTATCGTTTATATAAAAGAAAAGCCCAGAGTCAGCCACAAGCTGTTCATTCCTTGACTGTGATATCGAAAAAAAGTATCCTCGATAAAATCTGAATGAAGGTAGGAAACAGATTTAACAAAAGTGTTTCGTTTCGTCGACGGACCTAGTGTTTTCTTAGTTTTCTCAATAGTTACTACGGTAATAGGTTGGTGCTCTCAAACGTTGGAACATTTTTTTTGCGACTGGAAAGAATTTACGTATTTTCCTTAAATTGAAGTGGTCGAAGGAATACATCAGAGGTAAAAACAGTACTTTGGTTGTATCAGTACCAGTTGTATCAGCGAGTACAATCTCCAGTGACTCCAAGAATGCCCGAACTAATTTTTGTGGTTGCCCTTCAAAAGGGACGTTTAAAAAAAAGGCTTTCAACAAATATAGTTCAATGTTATTTCCGAGGGTTCAAGGTTGTCAGCAAAAATAGGAAGGACAAAGCAGAATATAGTGATTTAAAGTTGGTGGAGAAAAATATCGTTAGATATTAAATGTTCACGCAGATGGACGACATTTACGAACGATTGGACAATCTGAACGCTATCGACGAAGAGATCACAGAATCAAGCGAGATTCAACATTTTTTCACCGGTCAAAGTGTCTTCCTGACGGGCTGTACCGGATTCTTGGGCAAAGTATTTCTTGAAAAACTACTTAGAAGTTGTCAAGACATTAAGAGAGTCTACGTTTTGGTTAGGCCGAAGAAGGTACCATCTGAGGCCAGGATTACGCATTACTTTGAGAATGTGGTTAGTAAACGCACGGGCGAAACTTGTAACCTCAATTCATACCATGGATTCATGAGATTCGCTTTTTCAGTTTTTCGACAGATTAAAGGTGGAAAATCCGAATTATCGATCAAAAATATCGATTATAGAGGGCGATTTGTTTAAAGAGAATCTTGGACTATCCGCAGAGGATAAAGCTACTCTCGTCGAAGAAACAACGTTGATATATCATAACGCATCCAACGTGAAATTCGATGAGAAAATAAATGTGGCTATACGGGTGAACGTATTCGGCACGAAGTATATGTTGGATTTGGCCAAAGAGTGTAAAAATCTTCTTGCCTTTGTTTATATCTCCACAGCCTATTCTCATTGTTATCAACAGCACATAGAGGAGAAATGTTATCCTCCTCCTGGAGATTTACAGCTTATGAGGGAGATTATGAAACTCGGAGATTCTCGATCCGACGGCTTAACGAACGAAGAATTGAAAAGTGTACTGGGCAAATGGAAAAATGCATACGTCTTTACGAAATCGACTGCCGAAAGTCTCGTGGAAAATTGCGCGAAAAATGTGCCTTTCGTATGTCAAATTTTTAGACCAAGCATGGGTACGTATCGTTAAAGCTCCCGAGGTGATCGCTTTTGGTTATTACTCAAAGCCTGCTAGACCGAATTTACGTACTACTTTTGATACGCCAATGTAATATTAGAAATATTTTTGAGTGAGGTGATGAGCGTTTTGACAAGTCCGTGAAAGCTTGCAGCCGAAAGAGCAGGTCGATATTCAACATCTCCTTTTTTTTCGTGTTTTTCTTAAAGCAGCAATATTGGAATTATGTGAAAAAGATAAATCGAATTTTGTAAAAGGAACTTAACGACATGTCGAAAACGTACCACGTGGCACACGAGTGCGAGAGAGATAGTCGAAATTTTTTAATCCCAATTTCTCAAGGACGTAACATTTTTATCGTAAAATTCGAACATCTATTTCTGTCTCTGTGAATTCTACAAAGACTGATGCTCAATTTTTCGATGTAAACTTAATTGACGCTGAGAAAACGGATTTAGAAAATTTGTGAGGTGATGTCGACGTTCGTCATGCTCTTACGATACTAGGCGATTCAACTATGTAATCTTCCTCAATTACGTTCATGAAACCCTCAATATAAAAAAAAAAAAAAAAACAAAAAAACGTTGTTGCCCTTGAATAGCTGATTAATTTTAAAAAATTGTTAAACAGTCATTCCGACGTACCGAGAACCGATTCGAAGTTGGTGCGGGAACATGAATGGTCCGATCGGTTTGATAGCAGGACACGGTCTCGGTTTTATTCATGCCGCTTATAAGCCCGACACTCCCGTTGACTACATTCCGGCAGACATGTGCGCAAATGCAATGATTTCTACCACGTGGGATGCGGTTGCTAACAATAAGTACAGTAACTTTGTCGATGTACAGTCTGTTTGACAAAAATGTGTACAGCTATGGTTTTTCCTGGGAACGTCAAAGGGTAGATTCTAATACGAGTAGGGACAGTTGTTTTTCTTATAAAAAGTTAGTTGTCGTCCAACCACGGCCATAGATAAAAGTCTAATTTCGAAACAAAAAAAAAAACATTTTCTTGGAGTAAAGAAAGTTTGGACCGCGATTAGGATGACTCAATGTTTTCGGATGGAGCTTTTGTTGGTTCTTTCATACATCATATCTGGTCCAACCACCTTAAAGCGAATAATAATAGATGGAACGAGAAACATTCGATAATACTGTAAAGTGGAAGTACAGTGAAACCTCGTTTATACGTTTCTCACTTATACGTTTTAATCACTTATACGTCAAATTCCTTTAGCTCTGGCGAATTCCATTCATGAAGATGCTAATAAAGTTTCAGTTCTACGTTTCCCACTTATACGTCTTCAATTTTATTGCGTGAATTCGCGGGGTGTTTTTTAGGGTTCGTTCGATAGTTAGAGAGTTGACATTTTCACAGATGATGTATTTCTGTTTCCGCTATAACAACAAATAATAAAACTTAAAATAAATAAAAAATTAAGGGGGGCTCTCATACAAGAAACATTGTTTTTCGGCCTTTGGGACGGAACCCTACGTGCGCGAGTTCGACTCGCACTTGGCCGGTTTTTTTTCTTTCAGTTATACGTTAATCACACATGGTATTATCTCGCTGGAGAAAGTGTCATGCGACTGCTCTGGACTGCGTTTTGATGTTTCATTTACGGTTAGTCGAAGTAGTCTGCGCAAGGGCTCGAAAAATTCAGTTGGCTCATTATTCAATTATAAGCAATCAAATTGTCAATTGGTCAAACGAAGATTAACATATCAGAGGTAGCACCATTAAACAACATTGGGAATAATTCACTGATCTCCATCTGAAATGTTAGAGAGTTTCAGATCCATACTGTATTTCACTTCCACGTTATTCTCACTTATACATCGTACCTGTAATACTCCTTGAAAAACGCATAAGTCAAGTTTCACTGTATATGCCTCAGAGATATCGTCTGAGTTTTCGTAATTACCTCACTTACACTCGGTCACCATCGGGCCAAATCGGCGCGATCACCGATTTCTGTGACGTAAATTTGCGCCACTTTTAAATACAATCATGTCGGTTAATAACCCGTCCATCTCTATGTTATGTCATTGAGGCACCCACTTTTTAAATATTTGTCACCTTTAGATTCCCACTGTCCATTGGGATTATTTTCCAATCAGGTTTGAACCCTAAGTTCGCCTCTTAGTTTGAAGCCCTCTGGCAGACATCCCAGTCGGGGTTTTTTAGTGGGTCCCAGAAGGGTGGCCAAAGTTCGTAGAAGACTTTGGTCACACACGGCCCTACCATCAGGGTGACGGTTCTGTTCAGGAGAATTTGTTGCGTCGACCATACAATAGGTAGGAACAAAAAACTGCCACATTCCAAATATTTTTGACAGAACGAAGTCTGTCGGGTCCACTAGTTTAATATGAACTTTATTGAATTGCAGTAAAGTTCAAATTGAGTCTACATTTTAGTTAGAAAACGTTTGTATGGGAACAAGAAAAGGGCTGTTTTTAGGGTTTTCCCGGAAAATATTCGAATTTTTCTCGACGTAAAAACCATCCTTCGACTTCAACAAACATTTCAAACAAAGAATTGGTAAAATTGGTCCAGACGTTGTTGAGTTATGCGCTTACCAACGCATTTTGCGATTCATTTTTATATTATAGACTACGTTATAAAATCACGACTAAACATATGTCACCTACAGGTGACACTGGGAATTGAAGAATTAAGAATGAAGCATTACGAGTCATATCGAGTAGAGTGACTGTATTTTTTGTTCAATGCTTACTCCCAAAAAGACTTCCAGTAATGTCGCGTACGCTCTTGTCAAACAATTTTCACACGTGTTTAGCGTGTACTGCCACGTTAATCACTGGGTTAACCTATCTGACAGAAAAACGGAGAAACAAGTGGTCGTCTACAATTTCGGTAGCTCCGTTGTGAATAGATTGAGCGTGAAAACCTTGCAAACCGAAAGCTTTATAAGGGGTGAGGATGCACCATCGATTCATATGATGGGACCCTATTACATCACGACTACCGATAATGTGTGGAACTACTGGTTGCATCAACTAACAGTTCCAATGTTCACTGCTCTTTTCGCTGACTTGGTCCTCTTCTGTAGAGGAAAAAAAACACAGTGAGTAAAGAAACAATAATTTAATTTACTTTTTCGTTTCTCGACATTATGGCGGTTGTAACAATTGTCCAATTATTTGCAACGGCACGGTAGGAGATATGAAAAAAAATTCAATTCCAGCCCCGTTTATTTTTCTGCGTAGGGGAGACCGGGGACAAAAGCAATAGTTTTCACTTCATGCCCGATTTTTCGTCAATTACAACATTTGTGATAAAGAAAATACAGCTATATTAAACTTTCGATTATGGTCTCGACATGCGCTTTATAATTGGTCTAATATATTTCGGTTTCTGATTGTTATAAAGCTGCAGAAAAATATTGGAGATTGTTACTTTCGACCCCATGGTCAGGGCGAAAGTAACAAGGCATGGGTAGAAAGTGACAGCATATTAGTTCTGCCCAATACTATAAATACAATGAAAAAACAAC
This sequence comes from Ophioninae sp. B BG-2022a, assembly GCA_030522765.1. Taxonomy (NCBI): domain Eukaryota; kingdom Metazoa; phylum Arthropoda; class Insecta; order Hymenoptera; family Ichneumonidae; species Ophioninae sp. B BG-2022a. The sequence continues at coordinate 72,974 of JAPYZJ010000171.1, forward strand.
ACAAGAGTAAATCAAATGATTTAATTCAAAGTTATAGTACACAAATAATAAGCTTCCTCATTAAGTTCAACTTGAGATTCGAGTTTCTATCCAGTCAAACATAAAGAAAAATGTACTTCTTGATGATTCCTTACTTGGCGCGTTCTTCTTTTTAACCTACAATAGTCTGTCCTTCGTCTTATTATAGCGTCTCGTTGGAATATTGATAATTACAGTTTTTTAATTCGTTTCGAATAAACGTCCATATTTCCTCATCTATTAATATTATGTAATTTTTCATTTTCTCTAACCAGCATATTTTATACGTTTGTTTTCCGTAGAATGCGGTGACAGAGTGGTAAACCGAAATGTGGTCTCCACAGAAAAAGGCCTGTCACACTATTTTGAAAAAAAACGACTTTAAAAAAGAATTTTTGTTAGCCGGA